>SNQJ01S0152921.1:0-22879 GCA_010110895.2 Picea sitchensis | reverse complement strand
CTGTGAAAATTGTCCAAGTGACGAGTGATTTGTGAGAACAAAGCCATCGATACCATACAAATTGATTGGGTTCTAAATATAAAGAAGCAATTCGTACCTTTCGTGTATGTGGCACATTATGTAGATCAAATAATTGCTCCATACGAAGTATCCATGTGATTGGGTCCTTGCCATCAAACTTCCTCATATCCATCTTATGAATGTGGTTGGTCTTCAACCCAAAGTTGGAGTTTCTCCATTCCTGATTCATATTCCTTGTGTCCTCATCATGAATTTCATGGGACACATTTTCAGTTTCAAGTGTCCTCTCTAATAGGAAAATTTTCATTCCCTCCATGATCTCCCTTTTTATACCATCCATCTTAGTATCCATTATTGCCTCCAATTTAGCTTCAGTTGAATCCATCATCCCTTGTAGTTAATATTTTTTCACTGTCTTCTTTTGTAATTCATTTCTGTCCCTACACATTTCTTCACCTTCATCAAGAGTCCAAGTAGGAATTTCTGGAGTTTTATTTGGTGTAGAAGTTCCCTTTTTGGGTGGCATGTTGGCCAAGTATCACTTTTGAACCTTGATTTTGAGGTGGTTCTGCTAGACAATCTTTCTTCTGTTGTATCTCCAACCTTTCGGCCCTTTTGGGTATAAAACTTTCTTTTTTTTAGTTCTCTGATATTTCTTCTCTGCAATGCCACAGGTCTGATCAAAATTGGATGTGCCAAGTAGAATTTAAGATCTCACTTGTATAGCGTGCCCTGCACAAAATAATTGATATACAATTATGAAACTCGTACCAGAAATAATAAAGACTGTCTCACTCAATTTTCATACTCTAGGAAGAAGTTATGATAGTTTTACTTGGAATACCTTCTTGAGACTAGTCAGATACCCTATCTTCCATAGGGCGTATCTACAAATTTAAGATGACCCAAAAGTTGAAATTTTGGCCACATATAGCTTACTAATTTATGTGAATATCCTCCGGATTTCAGGGTCTGAAACATTACAGAAACAATTTTATAGCGAAAATTTCATAATGACTCAGTTCAGGATGATTCCAAAAGCCTATCTTGCATAGGCTGTATCTCCGAAAGTATAATGCCTCAAGTGATGAAATTTTAACCCAACGTACCTTGATCAGTCTACTAAATATCCTCCAAGTCGTTCCTTCTAAAATGGTTTAGAAAAAATGTTACAAAGAAAATTCCAAGGTGTCTCAGATGTAGTAGCGAAAGCTCAAGACCTTGAGCTCTGATACCATTTGTTAAGAACCAAATATAAATATAGCATAGAAAAACCTCAGAATAAGTACTCAATGCCTTGAAAAAGAGAGAAATTCATATAATAAGCCTCTTTGAGGGGGGAACCTCCTTATGCCCACATAAATGTACAATTACAAGATGATTCCAAATGAAAATGTCTCCTTAGTATATATAAGAGACTAGGAGGTATAATTACAACTAATGGACTATAGCCGACATAAATAAAATAAAATTACTAATGTAATATGCCCCAATTAAGGGGTAATGAGCCATTATTTAGGGCTTAACAAAATGACACAGTGATCCAGGAGTTCGTCGAAAAAGGGACCGCAGCACAATGGAAAGTCGAAGCAGCTCGAGCCAAGCTCAAGGTGTTTGAGGTAGAACTAGTCAGACCAGAGTGAATTAGGACGAGTCACAGGTGAGTGTTGGGGGCTTGTTGGCCCTTGACCAAGTTTTGGGAGATTCTTGGTCATGTTGACCTATTTTGGAATTCGACAGCCTATCAAAGAATGAGTGCAAGACGAAGCGGAGATCACGGATATTAGACCCTTTTTTGGGTCCTTTCTGGGTTTTTGGGATTATGTAACGAGCATGGGATGTTGGCCTATGGGTTTACCCATGTTTAGGCCTATTTTGTAATATATATAGATGTATAGGAAATATAGAGAGGGACAAATGGTTAAGTTCTAGGATCTATGTGATTGAAGGATTGTAAGAGCTCTGTGCATAGTATGTGAGACTTGCAGAGATGAGCGCAAGTCATTGTAAGAGTTTGTAGAAGGCTATGTGCTTAGATCTACCGGGGAAGGAGGATCTATCGAGCTGTGCATATCTGCTGTCCTAGGTGAAGGAGGGTTTTCGAGGCTCTGTGCTTGTAATTGATTACTTGAAGACAATAAATAAGAGGACTTGGTGGACGTAGCCCCATGGTGGGGGTGAACCACATAAACACTGTGTTGTTCCTCTTTGTGCATGTCTTGATGTGTTTATAAATTATTTTGCTAAGTTCTTTGATAGAGATAGATAATTCTTCTTATGCTTTGTGCCAATGATGTGTAAGAATGTTAGATCTGATCTATACGAGAGTGCTTAGCACTTGATCTGTTGGATATGACCTGCCTGTTTTGATAAAGTACTAAAATGCATCAGATTTGAGTGAATGATGTGTTTCTCTATTCTATCTGTGCAGTAGTTGTTGGTTGAATATCGATGAACTGTTGATGCTAAGTTATCTATTAAGTAATATTATCATAGACTTGTGTCCCAACTAAGGTTGCAGACACCTGAGTCCTACAACCACCCATGCCTCTACCTCGGGTGATACTTCATCTGCTTCGCAGGTGTTGCCTAAAGGGCCGGTAGTTAGGGTTTTTGTGGTGCTCTATTGTAGCGTTGAACCCTGGGTTTGGCCCTGTGCAAATAGTGCTTCCAATAAATGTAATTCTTCAAGACATATAAGAAAAAACATTCTGTGGTTTTATCCCACTTTGGGTTTCCACGTAAAACGCTGGTGTACTGTGTATGTGTATGATTATTCATTTGTTCATTACTTATTTACTCTGCAGTTATTGGATGATAATTCTACATTGATATAACACTTGGATTATATGGTTAAAAAGGATTAAATTTCTCTATTACTGATTCACCCCCCTCTCAGTAATCCAACAATTGGTATCATAGCCGGTTCCTTCAGGAAATAGTTTAACCATTGGAAGGATATCATGGATTATTCCGAGAATGGAGTACCAATGTTCAATGGTCATAATGGTTTTAACTATGATATGTGGAGCATAAGGACAAAAGTATTTTTACAGGAACATGTCCATTATATTCGGCTATCAGTTGTTATAGAATATGATAGTTCAAAAAGGGAAAAGACTGCAGCCAAGAAGGAATTGAGGAAGAATAACAAAATAGCAATGAATTTCATATAGGAGGGATTACCTAATCCAGTAAGAGAGAAGGTTGGTAAATGTTCATCAACAAAAGAACTTTGGGATAATTTACATGACATATATTCTTCACCCATCACAGATTCATAAAATGTCAAAGAATATTGAGATAGAAATCAAGAAGAATTATGTTCACCATGCCAAGCATCTTTAGAATATGAAGAGTACATAATCACCAAAGGTATGTTGTTTTTTTTTAATTGTGAAAAACATGAACATATTGAAATAGAATGCCATGAAGGAAATGAGACAAAAAAACTAATTGAAAAGGAAGACAATTATGAAGAAGAATTGATTAGTTCTTTATATGAACTAAGATAAAAAAAAAATTCACTCAATAAAGAATTGATGAAACAAAAGGAAATTGTTCACATTTTTGAAGAAGCCCAATAGGTCATCGAGAACTTAAGAACTCAGCTAGAAGAAGCCATAAAGCTCAAAGAAAATATTGAATATCAAAAGCCGTGTTTGGAAACCAACATAGCAACACATAAGGAAGAAGCATAAATGAGAGAGAATATATTGACATATCATCTTAAGGAAAGAACTAACAATCTAAACCATCTTGAGGCAAAGTTTGGTCAAGAAGAGAAAGGACTTGAAAAAGAAATAATCACATTAAAAATTCATCTTGAAGAAACGAAAATAACATAAGAAGTCATGAAGTCTCAGATAATGAAGAAAGAAGAAGAGGTTGAGAAGCTTGAAGAAGAAGTTATCACATTGAGAAGTAAAATCTTCAAGCTCAACAATAATGTTGAAGAGATAGAAACATCCGCATTAGTTATAGATAATGAAGAGAAACACTCTAGGTTGCTAGAAAAGAAGAATGAATAAAATAGAAAGAGTTATGCAAAAGTACTCAAAGGAAGGAATCATGGTCAACCTTAATCTAAGATAACTATTGAAGATAAATCTTCAAGAAGACCATCCATGTTCAAGCCACAAAGAAGCTTCAATCATGATCATGATCATTCAAGGAAAAAATTCAGAAGGACTATGGGACAAAGAAGATCATTCACTCCCAGGTATGCAAATTTATTTCATGGTCATTGTTTTTATTGTACTAACTTTGGACATAATTTTGCACATTGCATGGATTATAAAAGAAATTTTCAAGAAAGAAGTTCCTATGTGGTCACACGTAACATTGAGTGTTACAAATGTCATAACTATGGACACATAACCAGTGATTGTAAAAGCATGATCGATACTTCCATAAAAGAGAATACTGATATCAGATATAAGAAAGTATGGATAAGAAAACATGAAGGATAGGTGAACACAGACAAGGTACCAGAGATCACAAGATTGGAAATAAAACGAGATGAATAAAATTATATAGAGAAAAATAAAGCTGTCAGATACATAAAGGTTTGGAAAATAACTGAAAGAAAGGAAGGACATGTAAATAAGAAACATGTTCAAGAGATTGTAATTTCAGGCATTGTAGTGAAATATGAATCCAAAGACATAAAGAAATAAGTCAGAGCTCAGAGAGATAATGAATCTACCAATGAAGATGATGATGAATCTACCAATGAAGATGATGATGAATACACATCAGAGCAGGAATTGTTCTGAGCCATCTAACTTAAAGACTCCCAAGTAATATGGATATTAGACAAGGGGATTCTATGTGATAGCTATGACAAACCAAAGAACCATCCTTCGAGAAACTTGGAGAGTTTGAGAAGACATATTCAGAGCAATCAATTAGTATAAGTACAATTTGATATATTAATCAAGACTTCATGATAGTATAGTGATAAATGGGTTAGCATTATGGACAGTTGCGCAAGTAGAGTCTTGGATAGTATGGAAATAGATGGATTCGTAAGAACACTTAGTGGGTTTGGACATATATATGATAGTGGACGAGAGCATGGATTCATAGATTGGTTCAAAGCATGGTTCAGAGACAAAGGAACATTATCATAATGGATGATAATTACACAAGAAATGGCTCGAACAATGCTAATGGATTCCAAATTGACAGATATGTTTTGGACACATGCAGTGTATGCATCAGTTCACATTCAAAATAGAGTAATTCTCAGAAACAACAATGACAAAAATCCCTAGGAACTATGGAAAGGAAGTGCAGACAACAACCTCTACATCAAGGTAACTCAAGGTAATATTTTATTAATTGAAATTTATGTTGATGATATTGTTTTGGAAGTACTAATGAGGTTAAGCCAGAAATTTGCAAAGGATATGCAGAATGAATTTGAAATGTAATTACTTGGATAACTAACCTTATTTTTTGGTTTTCATATATGTCAAAGAAACCAAGGAATTTTTATTTCTCAAACTAAGTATATCATAGAAATGATAAAAAGGTTCGCAATGGAAGATTGCAAACTAGTTACCACTCTTATGCAAACCAATTTTAAGTTGGGAAAAGATGATGATTCAAAGTCTATAGACCATAGGAAATATATTTCAATGATTGGTAGCTTACTATATGTGACAACATCCAGACCAGATGAAATGCAGGAAGTTGGACATGTGGCACGATTTCAAGAAGAACCAAAGGAATTACATGTATTAGTAGTGAAGAGGATTTTCAGATATCTCAAAGGAACATAAGAGTTTAGATTATGGTATCCAAAAGGAAAGGATATATCAATTATTGCCTACAGATATGCAGGTAGGGTAGGTTGCATTGATGACCGATGAAGCACCAGTGGAGCAACGTTCTACTCGGGTGAATGTTTAATATCTTGGCTAAGCAAGAAACAATCATCAATATCCTTATCTACAATGAAGGCGGAGCATATTGCAACAAAAACATGTTGTACATAGGTTCTATGGATGAAACAAACTCTGAAAAATATGCAGGTTGAGTATGATGAGTCCATTCCAATCTATTGTGATAATACAAGTTCCATCAATATCTCAAATAACCCGGTGATGCACTCCAAGAATAAGAACATTCCAATCAAGTATCACTTTCTATAAGAATAGGTTGTAGAGAAGAACACCAAAGTTGAATATGTGATCACAAAAAAACAAGTGGCATACATCTTTACAAAATCGCTTCCATGGGAAGCCTTTGAGTATATTTTCTAGAGACTAGGAGTAATTTCTACTCCAAAATGAATGCTTTTGAATTCTTATCTTATATGTATTATATGTACACGAGGAAGAACCATAAATAAGACAATTCAGGTTGGGATATTAGTTTCAGGAAGAGTTCAGTCAGGGGGAGTATCGCCAAGGATAGTTCAGTTAGGGGGAGTAGCCCTGGATGGAAAGATACCTTTGCCATTGATGACAAAGGGGAAGAGATTTATTAGATGCATTATAGAAATGGTTGGAGAGAGAGAACAAAGGCATGTAGACAAGGGGAGAATCCCAAGGAGAGTTCAGTCAAGGGGAGCAACCAAAAAGGGAGATACCCTTTTCCATTGATGTCAAAGGGGGAGAGATAGAAACATTGATGATGAGTATAACCATGCATGTTATCATGACTAAGTGTTGCCATCAATGTTGGTGTTGCTATCAATACCAAAGGGGGATATTGTCAGACAGTTGGATTAGGTTGATGGATATTTGGTATGGATTGTTGGTTTTCATTGATGTCAACCATTGGAGAGTGATATTGTAGATTGATGTCAACCCTTGGAGAAACTCCGGTAGCACAAAGGTTTGGGTAATGGAACCAAGGTTGTTTCATTTATAATGGTATGAGTTTTAATATATTTGAAGGTAAGACTATTATATATGGATAGTACATGTCATTCCATTTCTGGTGGTATGTGGAATGTCACATAACTCCTCACGGTTAGAGAGTTATGGCCATTAGAAGTTGGAGAACCCAGGTTTGGGTAATGGACCCAAGTTTGTTTGATGGATAATTGTATGAGTTTTGATATATTTAAAGGAAATACTATTATATATGGATAGTACATGTCATTCCATTTCCATTGGTATGTGGAACGTCACATAACTCCTCATGGTTAGAGAGTTATGGCCATGTGAAGTTGGAGAACTCTCATGAGTCATCTAGAAGCCCCAAAATGTCAAAGTAGTCAAAGTGGTTTAAGAGATTCTTAGAAGATAAATAATAAAGTGAAGTGATGAGTGTACTATAATTCAAAGTGAATACAAAATAAATTATTTAAATAATAAATTTAATGGAGAAATTACTAAGTTGACAAGTGGCTATAAGTGGGTTATCTCTAAAATAAGGAAAGTGGTTTAAGATGGTTAGAAGGTAACCCCTTGAGGTAAAGTGAATTGATGAGTGTACTATAAGTCAAAGTAGATACAAAATAAATTATTTAAATAATAAATTTAATGGATAAATTACTAATTGGACAAGTGGTTAGAAGTTGGTTAACCTTAAAAAAAGGAAAGTGGGTTCAGATGGTTAAAAGCTAACCCCTTGAGGAAGTTACATGAAAGTATAAATAAGAGGCAAGGCTCTCTCATTTTATATCACACTTTCATCAGAGAGAAGGTGAAGTAAAGAAGGACAAAATTCAATGGAGAATAAATTCTTTTGATGATGCTTTCTAAGGTATGTTATTTACAAGTCATCTCACCATTTTCACAATAATGTTTTTTTTAGAATGATTGAGACCATGAAATTGATAGGACATTGAGAACACATATCCAAGTAATTGTGGTACGAATTTTAGCTTGTGGGTCATTGTAGTTTTGGAGTTACACTCTGTGGAAAATAGGGTTTGTGGCTAGTCCTGAAACTAGTCTAAAACATGTGTTTCAGGTAAAAACATCATAACTTCTTCATAATAGATCCAAATTAATTAAGAAAAAGGTGTTGGTTATAGTACAATTTGTAGTATTCTGTGTTAAATTTTCAGATCCATACAACAAATATTCTGTGCAAGACATGCTCTACAAGTTTGTTCTCTAGAATAAGCCAGAATTCAACAAGTTATGCCATTTTTGCTATAACTCCTTTTCTGAGAGGTTCCAAGTAGTGACACCCGGAGAAATTGCATAAAACACACTGAAGAACATTGTGTACTATTTTCATATATTTTTTCATTACAAGTACATAGTTATTATTATTTAAAGTTAGGGTTGTTGACTAATCCAAAACTAGTCATGTGAGATTAAAGTAAAGTTTGATGAAAATGCTAGTCTCTTGTTGTTAAAGTTAAGGAAGTTTTGCAGGTATGTGATCGTATACACCAGGTCTATTATAGAGTTACAAATCATATTTGGATGATGAAATTGATGAGGGATTTTGGTTGAGGTACATGTTGGGTACATGGTTGAGACAAGTAGTTGATGAGTTGCGACAGAACTTTACATGAGGTGTATAGTTGATGATGATGAGCACATATGATGTGTCATAGTTGATGATAGTTGATACATGATTGGTACATACTTGGTACATCGTTGGGAGGCACTTGTTAGTAGTATTATTGACACATGGTTTATGGATGATGCTTATGCCTTATTGGTATATTATTAGAAACACATTGATCTTGGTGATGCTTGTAATTTGTTGTGTTATGCTTGGTTGATGCATCTATTTGAGAGTTGTCACCATTGATTGACCTTGTGAGTAGATGATCGAGATATTATGGTGAATGAAATGACTACATATTGTTGTTGTATTACTGAGAGGAGGGTTGAATAAGTGTCGCGTAATTATAATCTTTTCTTCAAATGTTATATCAATGTAGAATTATTGCTAATAATGAGCATTAATAAATAAATAATCACACACATACACAATACACCAGGTGTTTCGTGGAAACCCAAATGGGAGAAAACCACGAATGATTTTTCTTATATGTCTTGAAGATTACATTCATTGGAATCACCAACTTCCCTTTGTTTTCGGCTGCAAGCTGGAAGGAGGCTCCAACCCCCTAGTTTCTGCAGGCTCTGACCTAAGGGAATCTCCAATTCCCCAAAGAGCTATGGCTACAACCGGAAGGAGGCTACAACCCCCAATGTTCTCCGTACAACGAAATATGGCTACAACCACCTATCCTTATACGTCACATACGAAGTAGAAGTAGAATGATGGAACTCCTTGTCACACTATCAGCGTGAGATACCCACATAAGCTGTAATAAATCTAGGCCATCAACACAATACCTCAACTTTGTAATCAACTTTGTACCACAAATAAGTGCATATCAACCATGCACCAACTGTCAATCAACAGCTGCCATAAACAAGTGCATCAACTGCGATCCAAAATGTGATCACGCACTGTACCATAAATAAGTGCATCAACCATGCACCAACGTATACCAAGTATGTACTAATCATGTGTTAACTACTCCTCGACTTCTTGTCTCAACCATGTACTCAACATGTACCTCAAACAAAAAGCCTTCATCAATTTCAACATCAAATATGATTTGTAGCTCTAATAGGAGCTGGTGCCATATCACATTCCTAAGCTTCCTTCCTTAACTTTAAAACAAAGATACTGTTTTCATCAAACTTTTCTTTAGTCTCACATCCTAGTTTTTTAGGATTAGTCAACAACCCTAACTTGATGAAATCATAACATTTTACCTGTAATGAATAAAGATATGCTTGATACACTATGTTATTTAGTGTGTTTTATTTAATTCCTCAAGTGGCACTACTTGGAACCTCTCAGAAAATGAGTTATAGAAAAAATGACTCACCTTTTTGAATTATGTCTTATTCTAAAGAGAGAACTTGTGGCGTGCCCCACATATTTGATGAAATGATATAAAACTTTTATGAAGAATAATATATTGCCTAACCATTTGGTCTCATTGAATGTATATCTGTTATGAATAATTTATGATGTTTCTAGGAAACATGGGTTGCAAACTAGTTTCAGGGTTAGACACAAACCCTATTTTCCGAGTGTAACTTCAAAATGCAACGACCCACAAGCTGATTTTTAATAAATGCTTGGACATGTTTTCCTCCTTGCATAGAGGTGGGCTCGGATCATTATAAGTATAGAAAAAATGGTGAGATGACCTGAAATAACATGCAACCAAGCACCGTCAAAGATTTATCATTTGTACATTTTGGCCTTCTTTTCTGCTCCTCAAGATTTCGGCTTAGATATCATTTTTATACCTAAAAAACCTATATATATTCAGCCAATAATAAGTGTGATTCAAATAGAGAGCCTTGCCTGTTCTCTCTCCAAATGGCTTCCTTAAAACATCTTCTAGGTCATTTTACCCACTTTCCTGTCTAGGGTTGGGTCCATACAATTTCCCCATTAAAGTTATTATTGAAATTATTTATTTGTATTCAATTTGAATTATAATACACTCATCAATTTACTTTATTATTTACCTTTTAAAATCTCTTATCACTTTGATTCTTTGACCTTTTGGGGCCTAGATGACCTAGGGTCTATCCAACCATTAGGCCACCAACTCTCAAATGAGTGAGGAGTTATGTGACATTCCCATACCACCAGAAATGGAATGACATGCATCCATAGAATTATCTGAAAATATCATAACTCAGATTACCCATCAAACAAACTTGGGTCCATTACCCAAACCTAGGGTCCATAACTTCTCATGTCCATAACTCCTCTTCATGAGGGGTATGGCATTCCACTTCTACAAGTAAATGACATGAGAAGAACTACCCATCTAGGATATTTTCAAAAAAAATATAAGATAAACATTAAAAAAAAATTCAAGAAACATTCATTTTTGAATTAGAAATAACTCAGAGTCTTTGGCGAAAGATATTCAAGGCTTCCCATGGAAGTGTGGTTTTGTAAAGATGTCGCCCTTGTTCTTTTATGCCCACATACTCAACTTCGATGTTATTTTCTACAACCTTCCCATGTAGAAAGTGATGCCATTGGGTGTGTAGTATTGGGTGCATCTTAGGGACTTTTTGAGATCTTTTGATGGCACTTGTATTATCACAATATAAGGGAATGGGCTCATCATGCCTTATAACCCTAGGTACACCACACACGACTGCTGCATTGGCATCAGGACAACTCATATCCCTTCTTTGCCAAAACCTCTTTAGAAGAACTCTTCTACTCATTTGTAAAAAGGAGAAACTTCTTGAGGCCCACCTACGACCCACGGGCCAAACTCTAGTAGGCCCTCTGACTGGGCAAATGCTACTTGAGCCCACTACAACTTGGGGTACCTTAGAATCACAAAAAGCAGGAAAGTTGCAGGCGGGACAAAATATAGATTCGATTCTTTGAAACTCCGACCATGCATGGGCGAAGTTAGGTCCAAAACCACAGCTCCTTCAGCCTATAAAGAGGGTAGGAGTACCATTGGAGGAGGAGAAAAGATAATGAGAAACTTCTACGCCCGTGCCGAATCCATTTGTCCCCAATAGCAGCCTTTCCTCAAGCAAGAATTTAAATCAAAGCGGTTGGAGGACAGAGGAGCCAGGTCAGGATCAGTAGCAGGTGTGGTCTATCACTATTGTAAGTTGATTCATCTTGAGATTAATAAAATAATACATTTTCAGTCCCAATGCACAGTGATATATATTTTATTTGACCCGCATGCTTAATCTCTAACCCTTAGGTAGAAGAATAGCATGCATGCGTGGTGTTTTGTCTTGATTACAGGATAGTCTTTGGAAGCTTGTGAGAAACCAGTAGAAAAGCAACGGAGGATCTACATCAGCATTAAGATAGAAAAAAGGTTAGTGGGTCTTTTCCATGCTTGTGTGTGAAAAGGGGTTTGAGTGTTGGGGTGATAGACAAAAAGTGAGTTCTTGAGGGTCACGATCTGCATGCAATTTTAGCCTAGCTTGTTAGTCAGTGAGTATTTTTCCAACAAAAGAATTGGTGACTCCACTGAGGAGATTTTACTCTTAGGGTTTCAGTTCAGAGATGTTTGGGTAGTTTTAAAGGAAATCCATTTTCTGTTTCTTTTAATACGTTTCCCACTACATTGGGAACAAAAGATACTTGAGGGAACACAGTTATCAAAACCATTTTTCCTTATTTATTTAGCTTGACAGCATTTATTATTGGGACCTACAGAGAGGGTACCGTGGCCTCTGAGAAGGCCTGCCGTGCAACTTGGCGCCCTAACCTTATATAGCAGTGTTTGAGCATGAGAGAGGTTTGATGGCGTGGGACCAGAGCTTGAGAAGGCGGTCTCCTCTTCCTGTCGAGTTTACCTTACCAGAGGATTCGGATCTGTACGCGGGTCTTGCTGGTTTCTTATCTTGTTTCGTCTGCTTTTATTGTGTGTTTTCTTTTGCATTGTTTCCTTTTCTATTAAAGTAGAGCATCTAAGCCTTCAAGGGACCCTAGTTGTCAATATCAGAGGCCTCTTTTAGGTTTGGGTTTCCTGTGTTTGATTTTGTCTTGGCTTTTATCTGATTGCGGCTGTTCAAGTTTAGCCATGAATTGCACTGCGTCTTTGTTATAACTCGGCCGTTTGCAGCGTCTTTGTTTCAATAACCGATGGGCTTAGTTGGTTTCTTTTGCTTTGGGTGGGGTAGTCATCCCCTCCTATGGTGAAGTATTCCTCTCGGGGGTTTGATTAAAGGCTCTGATTGATGAGTTAAGGTACCTCTTATCCTTGGCCAGGTGCTTTGATATAGTTGATATTTTGATGAAAAGACAAAGAAAAAATTATGTGTTCGCTGGTTTTAGACAAGCGTTAGAATCAATGCTTTCTTGATTACCTTTGAGCGTCTTTTCTCTGGTTCTTAGCGATCTGCTCTTTAAACCCAAAGCTTTATTTTTAACTCTTGGTTTGTCTGTATTTTCCCTTTTTTGCTTTAGTTTGCAATTAAATATTTTTTTTCTTTTGTTTCATTTTCTTCTTGGTTTTGGTGTGTTGTTGCATCGGTAGCTAGGAAAGAAGTATTTTACATAAGTTTTACTTATTTGCATTTTATAGAGTGTAAGTAGCTCCTGATTTGGTAAATTACTTGGTGTTTAGCGCATGAAATCTAGGAAAATTCAAAAGAAAAAGTCACTCTTGTTGAAAAGTTGTTAGTTTGCATTTTAAGTAAAAGTTTTTGTTTAAGCATTTCTTCTTCATTTCCTTTGGAGTCTTTACCTGTCGGTTTCATTCCTTGTGACGTAAAAAACCCATTAAAACAGCTAATTAAAATATTGAGCTTTGTTTGTAGGGTTCGCCACACTAGCTTCGGGGACTAGGGCCTTAGAATGAGTTGGAGAGTAAATTCTCCAGGCCACAAACTAACATTGGAATTGTCTACCAGGAGTGTGAAGTCGATTCTGAGAAGTTATCCCTAGGGACCCCCTCTAACCACGGGGGCTAAACACAGTGTAGTGGAGGTGCCCCTCAATTTGGACCCGGCGTGAAACATAGTAGTGATTTTTTTTGAGGGTTAGTCGTTTGGGCCTCCATGGAGCCCGTGGTGCCGAATCATTCGAGGTCTCCAGTTCAGGACCCACATTTTCTCTGATACCCTTCTGGCCGAGGTTTTGGGCTTGATACCACTGCTCATTATGGTCCTACATTTGCTCATTACTTGGCGTGGCCCCATTCACGTCTTTGGAAAACTAGTTGCCAATGGATTTCAGGACATACTACAGTGGCTAGAGGGTATCACCAGTAGTACCTAGGGCGAGACATCGAGGACATGTTTTTCACGGAAATATACCTAGAGGGTTCTTCTATATTGGAGTTTCACTTGCACCGATAAATTGCTCTAGTGTTGGTTATTTGTAGCTTTATGCTAAAATAGTTAGTGTTTGGCATCTTATCTCATAGAACTTCTTTTAGTGATATTCTGCTTGTTAAGTAGCCGAATACCTTAGCGTGTAAATAGACCTTCTCCAAGCGATTGGAAGTTGAGCTCGCCCGGTCAAGGCTTTTGGGCTGCCAGGTTATCTTTAGGAGCCGCACCGGTAGTAGCCTTCAGAAGCATATGGGCAATAAGGGGTCTTTGAAACAGCCGGATTTTAATATTGAGCTGAAAAACTCTGGAGGAATCGGCCAATCTTGGCTCCCCAGTTGAAGCCTCAACCGATGCTTGACGCCGGATTATTGTGCCCGAATTAAAATTCTGGCTTTGTCGATTGCCTCATACTGACTGTAACAAGCGTTATTGCTTCCTCACGGGAATTCTTCCTTTCCCATGCCGTTGCTACGAGGAGAAGATTCTCTAACTTGCCTTTGTCGTGATCAGGGCCACCGGTCCTCGGCATATCCGATACTTCGTGGACCGACCCATATATCAGGCCACACCTCCCTTGCACCTAGTATGACCTCAGTTTTCATATGGTATGCCTAGTCAGGTACTAGTCCTGCACCACTTCATCCACTTTATAGGAATTTGAGTGCGAGACGAGGAGCTCCTAAGCAGCTCCTCTGCCGGAAGTCAACTTAGGGCATTCTCATCCTTTCCAGCGCTTTCCGGAGGTCATCTCTCCTTCATCCCTTCATTTCGGTGGAGTGCACCTCAGGCTGATCCAGCGGGGCGACCACACAAGTTGCTGGAGTGGGAGTCCAAGACACGTACCCAAAAATCAGCCGTAGGTTAAAGTCACCGTTGTTTGGAATGGGGCAATTTAGAGTATATTTCGCATCTACTGCTTTCTCATCTAGGGGCACACCCATTTTGGACAGTCTACACCGGCACAAGGTACAATTCCTGCGTCGGGGGCACATAAAGCAGGAACTTGGAACTCAGGACGGAGATCCAGTTCACTTCCTCACAGTGCCATTAAGGTTAATTCCTTCCTGATCAATGAACCACGGGAAACTTATATGCCTCCATCGGGCAGGCATAGATGTCCTTCCCAAAGAACAGTCAAACGATCAGGCAGCAACATCCTATATTTATGGGGAATCAGCCAATGATGTCTCCTCGGATGCAAAACCCTATCTTGGTCGGGGGCCATGAACCCTGCAGACGAGTCTAGCGACCAAACTTTCCACGGCGGCTTTGGCGCCAGTCAAACTCAGACCTTATCCGGGCTTCTCGGCGGCAATGACCAAAACTATCATTCTTGGCGACATTACACTTGCCGGATTTAAAAAGGTTGTTAAACGATCCCATCAGTCACGATCCGCGTTGGCCTCTATGCCATGATTTCCTTCGGACATTCAAGTTGAGCCAAAGCCTATGAAGATCGGTGATCAACGTGACTACTTTCCACCTTTGGTGTTCGTAACTCGAAATATGACAAAGATCGGTTGCGATTGCTCAGCGCTACTCTTCATTGGGGCCTTGTGATAATTTTATAGAGCTTGATGCATCTGATATTCTTCTTTTAATGACGGCAATGGTTCCTTAACCATTTGGATTACGTAGAATCTGTGGCCGACCTGAGAGAGTTGCTGTAATTCGGCGAGACAACGTGGGACCACATCTCGATCATATTGGTGGCGGCGTAAAGAGTCTAATCAAAGTACCAATTCCACCAACATTTCTGGCGAGTGGTTCCTTAAGTCTTAATACCACAATTATCCAAGGCATTCATAATACGGGGTTTTCTTCGGAGAAGAAGATGCCATCATGAGGAATCAATAGTTTGGCTTATCTATTCTGATCTACGGTGTTGTACAACATCTTGTCGGATGCACCATGATCGATCTTGGATAAAACCCGGTGAGAGCGGACCACATGCGGCAATTGCTCCGTTTGGTTCGGCCACAAACTATTTTGAGCAATTGACAAAGAAATTGCAGCAAATTACTTACAACACTTTCGGTATAGACTCTTGCTTTGGTTGCTCCTCCTTCTCAAACGTCGGAAGTACACTCGATGCAGACGACTAACCCAAAGGCCAACCCGATGTAGCACGAGAGAAGGGAGAAAAATAGCGAGAAGGAAGGGTAAAGGGGAGAAAGCCGTGATATCTTGGCTGAGGGCACCGCCCGAAAGAGGAAAGCGAGGTATCATGCAACTTTGAAATGGAAGACCTTTGGGCCCATCTATGTCCTCGATTTGCAGAGGCCTAGAAGTTTGTCATACAGCAACAACAAGCCATGTTGGCTAATCCCTTTGACATGGCAAGAATTTAACTCAAGCCTCTACAAGTGCGAGGGCGATAGAAAACTTCCCTCCCCAATAATTCATCCTTCCAGCGAGCGTATATGAGTTAAAAGTGATGCTTTAATCGCGACTAGAGCGCGAACTATAGCCCGAACAAGTGCTTACGGAAGACAAGAATCCAAGATCGAGTCTCTTCCTCTGGTCAGAAGATGTTAGATTTGAAACAATGACCGCGTTCCAAAAGTGCATTCAGGCTTCTCACAATCCAAATGAAAGGCTGCCCATAACTACTCCGTGGTGGAAGATTCATCACAAACCCCTTCGCGTACTATGTTCGCTTTGGAGGTCGTCCAAAGTTTCCCTGCTCGGAGGAAATCCTTGTTGTTGCTGGGCTCTCTTGGACTTTATAACGAATTTTCATCGCTGTTGAATACGTTGACTTTGAAGCCTCGTTTGCCTTACTACGTCGCGTTTAAGATAGTAGTGGCTCTATGAAAAATTTTATCTGAAATATCTTCCCCACGATTGGTGACTAGGGCGCTTAGACTTAGCGTTATATGGATTTATCTTTGGAAAGCCATTAGTCAACTTTGAGTTGTCTCGGGTACTATATCCTCCTCTACGTTCGATGTAATTGTTCACTACATTTTGCATGGCATCATTCCTTCTTTCCTGCATTCTTGATTAGGGGAGAAGGCTGTGTCGCGTCCAGTAGTAGTTGATGCCCCATCGACTAAAATCTATTGAGGTCATAATAGTTAGGACTTATGCAATGCTGGCGGTGAGTAGCTTCGGTTTGGTCATTGTGTTTGAAGGCTGGGATAGTGACCATTGTTGATTGTCCTTTTCTCGGCCTGACCCGGCCTTGGGGGGCATCCATGGTCCCCATGATAGATAATCCTCAAGCGGTCTTCGTTGGCATAGGAGTTGGTTTGTGCCCATCTTTGATGGGTACTTCGATTACCACCTCCTCATGGCGATGTCAAAATTATATCGACTCACCACAAGGATAAGATTTTCCATGTTTCGTCGTTTTATGCGACTTACTTTAGTGATCTGTGGTTTCTTCCTTCCCCATCGGCCATGACTGAAGGGATAGGGAACTTTGGCATGTCCATGCCCTTGTCAACCGCTGAAGTAGCGTACTCTCTAGTCCAACAAACTTCAGCTACTCATGATCCAACTCCCGCACAAGAGATAGATCCACTTCTACAACATATTTGGGCTCAGGGTTCTCTTACCCACAGGTCGTTAGTTTAGTCTTGCCTTGGATGAAGCAATGACTGGTCTGGACAACCCTTGGGAAGATCTTAATCACCGGTCATTTCCTCCTAGAGTTGCACCAAATTGAAAGGAGGAAATTCACTATCACCATGACAGGAAATCGGCCATGTACATTAACCTCTTAGCTACATAGGAAATTTATGCTGAGGGTAATGTGGTGACTATCGCTGAAACTATATGTATCAATATATCTCGAAACCTTGGCGTCATGGAGAATGTCTTCGTCGGACCAGAATGCTCCCTCGAGGAAATTCGAATCTACACATATTTATTTAAAAAATTCAGCGGCGTTTTTGCACAGTCTTATGAAATGCCGGGGCATCATTGAGTGTCGATCATGAGATAACTTTGTTGTTTTCAATCTCTCTTTGAATCAAGAAACATTTGACGAGATTGCATTTATGCTTTTAGATCTCGTCCGGATGCTTCGAGAAAAGTAACCATCATGGAGTCTTCTTCAGCCCTTTTGAGACTCCTTAAGATGAAAATATTATTAAGTGACCTTGTTTCTTCACACACATTAAATTGGTCTAGAAGAACGTTCCTTAAGCGGGTCTCCTTTTAAGCCCTTCGGACCCTCTAAACTTGAAAAGATTGTCGAACGATCTTATTGACCTTCACGCTCACTAAACAGAAATTTGAAGTCACATATGTCGTGATGGTTACCCCTTTTGGTGGGAATGAGTCAGCCCGTACACGAACAAAGGAATACTCTATGAATTTCCATTCTTTAGAAGAATACCCTCAAGTATGTTTATTCCTTTTTGGACTGAGGACTAAATTCTGAAAAAAGAAACCCGGGAGTCCATAGTTAAGCTCTTTTCGGACTCCTAAAATTGAAAAGATCGTCGTGACCTTATTATTTCATACTTTCGTTAAAATGGTTCAGAAGAACGTTCCTTTGTGAGTCCATAGTTAAGATTTTTCAGACTCCTTAAAATTGAAAAATAGTGAGTGATCTTGTCCTTGTGCATTCGTTAAAATGGTTTTTGAATTGGCGTCTAATCGGTGCTAGTTTACCTTTTGAACCGACTAGACTATTGTCGAAAAAGGTACTAATGGAGTTTCCTTTTTATGCTTTTTAGGACTCTCTAAATATGAAAAACCACCGACTTGCTCACGAATAGATTAAAATTACACATCGAAGGATGTTACCATTATGTGTTCTATCTGACCGCATTTGCATCCTTTACCCATCCGCTTAGTAACAATTTTCCTTTGCGTATTAACACCTTTGGCCACTTGAGGATTTTTCCCAAGTATCATTTCCTAGAGACATCAGTCTTGTCCTTGTGCCTTGAGCTTGTATGTTTGTTGTGCTTTCGTTCCTCAGCATTAATATTCCTTTATTCTTTCAAATAATCAAAAGAACAAAAAAATCAAATATACCCCAAAGAGGATGGGAAAAGTATTTTTCTTTATTTTAAGCGACATTAATTAGCCCTTGGATAAAGCACATATGTCCGTTTGATTCATAAGACTATGGGATGTAGTCTGACCTTAAAGGCTTTGCTTTCGCTATATAGAGTTGTGTCCTCCACTTGGTTTGGTTACTCTTCCAACATATGGAGAGTTCATTGCCTCCTGCTTAGTAGACTTATGATTAACCGGATATATCTTTGAGTCTTATCACTTGTATAACATTATCAAGGAAGTTTGTCGAGCACGAATTAGGCCCCTCTGTGATATGTCTCTTGTCCGCATGCATTATCCTAAACTTCCAATCAAGTCTTTGTTAAAAATCCGCCTTTGAAGCCTTGATCCGATCATCAAGATTATCAAGTCCATGTCGTGAACGTCGAAGACCTCTACAGGCCAGATAAATTCGTACACTCATATTACACTCCTACGAGTTTGATTTGAAGTTGTTTCGAGCTCTGAAGTACAACCATCAGGACAAATCTGTTTCTGGGAGATGGATACTTTATGTATATCTTTCTAATTTCAGATGTAGCTCCATTTGTGTATTATTAGCGTCTACTCTTTATAGTTGTTTGACATGGATCTACAATATATTTGATTCACCATATGGTTTCTATATTTTATCCCAAGCATGGGTATGCCCTTCGGTGAGACATTTGATATTTTTCGCAGACGGCACCTCGATTCCTGATTCCTGAGCTTACTCATTCAACATATGTTTTATATTGGTAAGAATTGGTAATGTATTTCATTCGGATGCTTTCTTACCTCACACATTAAGGGGGGCATCTGTTATAACCTAAATTTCACCACACATGCTTATGGCATCGGTATCATATCCCTTCTTTGCCAAAAAAAATATTGAACAACTCTTCTAAAACTCCATTTTAAAGGAAAATGTAAATTTTCATTATGAGACAAATATGAACCACCTCTGACGTGAACCAAATCTTCGCGGGGCCCACTACAACTTCGCTTTGCCTTGAGAATCACAAAAAGCGGAAGGATTCTTGGAAACGGGACAAAAGATATGGGTCGGTCATAATTGAAACTCCGACCATGCATGGCCGAAATTTCATCAAAACCCTAGCTCCTTCTGGCCTATAAAGGGGTAGGGTACCATTTGGATGAGGAAAAAAATGTAAGAGCTACGCCCAATTGCCCGAATCCGTTTGTCCCAACCCTTTAGCCTTTCCTCAAGCAAGGAGAATTAAAAAGAAAAAGAAGTAGTTGGAGGACAACCAAAGAGAGGAGGCCAGGGATCGGGATAGAGAGCGGTGGTAGGTCTCTTATCCTTATTCAAAGTTGATTCATCTTGAGATTAATAAAGAATATTTTTCCCGTCAGTACGAGTGATATATATTTTATTTGATTTATTCTTAATCTCTAACCCTTAGGTAGAATAATAACATGTCGTAGTGTTTGTCTTGATTACCAAGATTGTCTTTGGAAGGCTTGGCCGAGAGCCTGAAAGCGATGGCGCGGATCTACACCGAACATCAGTAAAAAGGTGAGTAGGTCTTTTCCATGCTTGTGTGTGTGAAAAGGGGTTTGAGTGTTGGGGTGATAAGGTAGAAAATTGAGTTCTTGAGGGGTCATGATGCATGCAAACAGCCCTGGCTTAGTACAGTATTTCCCAACAACAATACTCGGCTTGTATATCTGTCCAAAGTTGTTTCATCCAAGAACTGTGTGCAACATTATTTCTTGCTTCAATATACTCTGCATATGGCTCCTAGATAGAGATCTGGATGATTGTTTCTTCTTAACCATGATACCAAGCACTCACAAAAGTAGAAAGTTGCTCCTTTGGTGCTTAAAATTGGAGTCATCCAATACAACACGCCCAATCTACATGCGTGTGGGCCATAAGTGATAAGATCTTTTCTTTTTGGATACCATAATCAAACTCTTTTGTTCCTTTGAGATAATAGAAGATCCTCTTTCTTGCTTTAATACATGTGGTCCTTTGGTCTTTGCTTGAAATGTCGTTACCCACTTGTCCAAGCTGCTTGCATTGTCGGTCTAGTGTTATGTCACATATAGTAGGCTGCCAATCGATGACCTATATTGCCTCTCTTTTGTAGACTTTGAATCATCATGCTGCTCAACTTACAAGTACGGTTTGCATGGGAGTGATAATTGGTTTGCAATCTTCATTCCAAACCTCTTTAGCATTTCTCGATATACTTGGTGAGAAATAAAAATTCGCTAGTTTGCTTTGACATATCTGAAGTCGAGAAGGATAGTTCTCGAAGTAATAACATTTCAAATTCTACTTTGCATGTCTTTTTGCAAATTTACATGTCTTAACCTATCATCATCACTATCAAAAATAATATATCATCCAACATAAACTTCAATTAATAAAATATTATTGACTTACCTTGGCGTAGAGGTTGTTATGCGCACTTCCTTTGAACCACCTTTCTGGAGATACTTATCGATCACGGAGTACCATGCTCTAGACTTTTGTTTTGAACCATCTGAGGCCTTCTTTAATTTACACACATAGTGCGTGTTCTCTGACAACTGAAATAATTATAGTTTCTCAATGTAGACTTCTTATTCAAGTTACCCATTTACTAAAAGATGATTTTACGTCCATGCGATATACTTTAACATTTTGGAAGGCATGCATAAGCTAAAAGCAAGAGGCCTGTAAATTGGCATTCCATTAAACGGTCATATTTCTCTTCAAAAGTGATTCTTTACTAATATGTGCATATCCTTTACATACGCATCTAGCTTTTTTTTCCTTCTTTGTCATATTGATCAATTTATTCTTGAAAACCATTTTGTCTTAGATCCATTCTTATTCTTTGGTTTTGGAACCAATTCCCAAGTGTCATTTTCTCTATTTGATCCAATTCTTCATCCATGGCCTTATTACAAATTCATCCTTGCTAGCTTCTTCAAAACGGTTTGGTTCCAATTGTAGATAAGAGTGCTAGGTGTGTTTGTTACGGTGGGCAATTTTTCTTCTAGTCTCAACTCTGCATCTTTGTTTCCAATAATCTGATCTGAAGGATGATTCTTCTGTACTCGTTTGTTAGGTGTCTTTGAAGATACTTGTTGAACTTGCTCTTCTACTTCTGTCAGATTCTCTTCATCTTCATCTTCATCTTCCTCTTCTTCTTCAAAAGTTGTTCCATTGATTTGTTTTCTTCATTCTTTGATTCTGGTCTTCCTGTTTCATCAATTGTTACATTGATGCTTTCCACAACTTTGTTTAATCTTAGATTGTAACACTTTTATGCTTTCCTTGTGTTTGAGTAACCAAAAAGTATTCCTTTATTTTGAGAGTCAAATTTTACCATTCTGCCATCTTCTCTTTTGTTCCAATAATCTGATCTGAAGGATGATTCTTCTGTACTCGTTTGTTAGGTGTCTTTGAAGATACTTGTTGAACTTGCTCTTCTACTTCTGTCAGATTCTCTTCATCTTCATCTTCATCTTCCTCTTCTTCTTCAAAAAGTTGTTCCATTGATTTGTTTTCTTCATTCTTTGATTCTGGTCTTCCTGTTTCATCAATTGTTACATTGATGCTTTCCACAACTTTGTTTAATCTTAGATTGTAACACTTTTATGCTTTCCTTGTACTTGAGTAATCAAAAAGTATTCCTTTGTCCACACGAGAGTCAAACTTTACCATTCTGCCATCTTCTCTTTTGATGTAGCATTTGCTTCCAAAAACTCTGAAGTGCTTCACATTTGTTGGTCTTCCTTTCCATAGATCGTATGGATTTTTATCAATGTTGTTTCTAAGCATTACTCTGTTTTGAATGTGAACTACTATATGCACTCCCTGTGTCCAAAAAATATCTGTCAACTTTGAATCCATTATCATTGTTCAAGCCATTTCTTGTACTGTCTTATTCTTTCTTTCAACAACTCCATTCTGTTGAGGTTTCCTAGCGACGGAGAATTGCCTTTTTATTCCATGATTTTTGCAGTAGTCCATAAATTCCTTTGAGGTGAATTCTCCTCCATTATCCGATCTTAAGCATTTGATTCTTGAATCCATCTCATTT
>SNQJ01S0152920.1:34828-53031 GCA_010110895.2 Picea sitchensis | reverse complement strand
ACATGCATATGATCTATGAACTAATGGGTTAGAGATTCTATCAAAATATAATCAATATTAAACATTAAAAAATGCATATGGCGGGACGGGAAAACTACTTCTTTTATTAATCTCACAAGAGTAACTTACAATAGTGAGATCGGACTATGCTCCTCAAATATAGTCCTGGGCTCCTCTTCAACTGTGCTCCAACTTCTTTTGTATATGCTTCTCTTCACACAATGGTTGCAAAAGGTTGGGGCAAGGGGAATGTCAAATCGGGTAGATTTTCTTTGCAATTCTTCTTCCTCTTTCAAATGGGACCCCTACCCCTTCTTTTATAGGCTGAAAAGGGATAGGTATTTGATTGAATGACCAGATGTAGGCATCAAACAGTTTTAGGAAACCTACCCGGAAATTTGTATTTCGTCTACAAATTTCTATTTTTCGTGCTTTTGTAGGTATACGCGGGTTGTAGTGGGTCAACTAGCGTATACATGTGTGCAGTAGTGGAGAAGGGTGTATGTGCCTTCAAAAATGGTGTTTTTAAGAAGAGTTGTTCGGTAGTGGCTTGGAAAAAATGGAAAATGAGATGGCTCGATGCCAGGTATGGATGTATGGTTCAAATTAGGGTTATAACAGATGCCCCCTAATGTATGAGGTCGGAAGAGCATTTGATGGCCGAAATACATTATCCATCTTTGCCAATGTACGAAACAAGTGAGCCCTGGGACCAGAGTTTGGGAGGTTCCATCTGCAAAATAACAATTGTCTCACCAAGGCGGGCATATCCATGCACGGGATGAAATAAAATCATGGTTACCAATCAAATACACTACAGATCCATGTCATATAACTATATAAAGTATAGCTGTGAGCAATACACAACGGATCTACATCTCAAAATAAAAAAGATGTACATGTATAGTATCCATCTTCCAGAAGCTAATAAGGCCTGATGGTTGGAGATGAGGCCTTCAGAGCTTGAGCAACAACTTCAAAATATTCACAACTCAGGTAGGAGTGTAATATGAGTGTACGACTTCACTGCCCAGAGGTCTTTGACGGCTTGTCAAGAACGGATTAGAATATCTTGATGATCAAACTAAGAGCTTCATTGATTTCAAACAAAGACTTGATTGGACTTTCAGGATGTTCGGGCATGAGGGCAAGAGACAAATTGCAAAAGGGCCTACTCAAGCTTGGTAAAAACTTCCCTTGGAAAATAGCACGACAAAAGATGAGACTTAGGCAACATGGTATTTGACATAAGTCTATGATGCAGAAGGCAACGCAAACTCTCCAAATGTTTGGAAGAATAACAAAATGGAGGAGGACACAGCTCTATGTAGTGAGAACAACTTCCTAAGGTCAGGTTAGATCCCAAAGCTTGACAAACTAACGGAAGGATGTGCTTCATCCAACGGCAACTCATTGTGCTACCAACAAAATGAAAATACTTTTCCCTTCCTCTTTTTAGGGTATATTTGATTTGTTTTTTGTCTTTTTCAATAATTTTGGAAAGCTTGAAAAAGAATAAAGGAATTTTACGTTACAAAGGAGGATCGAGTGTCGCAGACATACTAGTTCCAAACGCAAGGAACACACGGATGCTCAGAGCCAAAGGATATATGTAAGTAAAGGACACTTGGGAAAAATCCTCCATGGGCCAAGGTGTCAAGACGCAGAGGCAAAGTGCTACAGGGCTTGTGTATAAGGCATGCTTCAGATGGTTCAGTTGGGGACAAAATGGAGTCGACATTAGGCCAAAGATGCAAGTATGCAAATGTGATTAATAACACACAATGGTAACATCCTTCGATGTGGTTTTAACGAGCCTAGAGAAGGTAAACTTGGTGGTTTTTCATATTTAGAGAGTCTGAAAAAATGTAAAAGGAGACTCCACCGGGGTACCTTTTTCGAAGGTAGTCTAGTTGGTTCGAAAAAGGGGTAAACTAGCACCAAAAATACGTCTATTCAAAACCATTTTAACGATTTTGATAAAGACAAGATCACTCGGTAATTTTTTCATATTTAAGGAGTCTGAAAAAAGATTAACTATGGACTCCGTATGAGATTTTCTTATGGACCATTTTAACGAGTGTGAAGGGACAAGGTCACTCGACGATCTTTTCAATTTTAGGGAGTCTGAAAAGAGCTTAACTATGGACTCCATGGGGGTTCCTTTTTCATAAATTTAGTCCCTCGGGCCTGAAAAAGGATTAAAATCATACCTGAGAATACTCTTATAGGGAACCAAAGCTCCTAGAGTATACATTTGTTCATACAGTTGACCATCTGGACTAAAAAAGGGGTAAACTACCGTCGGACAGACATGCCTTCAAATTTCAGTTTAGCGAGTGTGAAGGTCAACAAGATCGCTCGGCAATCTTTTCGTTTTTAGAGGGTCTGAAAAGGGCTTAAAAGAAGACCCACGGGGGCTACGACTCATGTATGAAACTGGTTCAGGTAGATTCCACTGTTAGGATCAGACCAAGAGTCACTTTGATAGTCAACTTGGAAAGTCTCTCAAAAGGGAAGAAAACACAAATCACAGTGCAAGTCCTCCCACGGTATAGAATTCATAGTCATGGCTTCAAGGATAGACTCATCTAAAGTCAATTCAAAATATGAGAAATCACGCAAGCGAGGGTCGGCAGTCCCAAAGGGTGAAGTAAACTAACCATATTCCATATGACGATGGAGGCTATGGCCAGGACTGGTAGAGTTTATCAATGAATAATCACAAGCATGAGGGCTTGAGGATCTACCAACAAGGAGATCAGACTCAAAAGGAGACTCATGATCACTTGGACCAAGAGGGGAAAGCAAGGGCTCCCATGCCCCTATTGGATAAACCAAATATTCAATTTTTGAGACCAAGTCTCGAGAAGGCAAACATGATTGCATAGGTTCCTGCTCAGAAGCGATTGAACATCGAGGATAAGATTCCACATAATTAACCCATGGCGAGGTAGAGTCTACACAAACACTAGAAACATGTAAAGGGGTAGTCTAAAATGACGTCGAATTAGGATGGTGATTATCAAATGCTAGCTGGTCGATAGTGACAATTCTTCCATTGTGAGGGAAATGCATCACCAGGAAGAGCGTAGACACCATAGCGTTCATAGCATATACATAATCATGCTCTAGAAGCATATTGAAATCTAACGGGCCTTGCACCACTATAACATCAACAAGGAAAGTCTTCCCACCTAACGAGATAGGTAACGAATGGAGAACCCCCAAATATTCACTAGGATGTTTGTCAAAATCCAACAGCTCATGCGAAGCAGACACAAGCTCGAGAGATCCCAAGACTTTCCAAACCAAGGAGGATAAAATACTTGGAGAGGCTCCTTCATCCACAATACAATGATAATTTTTTGTCGAATTAACTTCAACCCTTATTTGAAAAGGTGCAGAAGAAGGAAGATGAGGCTCAACAAGATCATTCCAATCAAAGGAAACCATCCTAGGGCTTGGATGGGGTGTGCTCATAACGAGCGGAATTCCCCCTTGTTCTGAAAGTACTGAACTAGAAATGCTAAAAATATAGTCGGTAGACACATCAGTCCCCAAGAGAAGAGTGGGATCAGTCGAAGACTGTATTGGCATGACCACTTTGGTAGACTCTACACTCTCCAAGAGAGGAGTGGGATCAGCCAAAGACTGCATCGGCATGACCACTTTCTCAACCAATGGTTGAATAGGCTATGAGACTACATGGTCGAAAGGCACATCACCCCCCAAAAGAGGAGTGGGATTAACCGATGACTGCATCGGCGTGACCACTTTCTCAACCAATGGCTAAAAAGACTGTGAGGAAACCTCAGAAGACTCATAATCAAAAGAGCTTGTAGACATGGACCACAATCTTCGAACCTATGGAAGGCCAGGGCACAAATGAGTAAGGTGATCTCCCTTGCAAAGATTACAAGGGAACTTAGGCTTACATCCTATCCGTCTAGGTTTCTCAACAAAATCAATGCCCCCAGCATGACTAGAAGTGGTTGGTTTCACATCTCCAACATGACCTGCAAAGGTTGGTGATGGGTCGATAACATGACTTGCAGAGGCTACAGACCTATTACCAGTATGACTAGCAATGACTGGACTTTTTCCCCCAGCATGACTTGCAGAGGGTGGGTGCTTGCCCCTAGCATAACTTGCAGAGGGTGGGTGCTTGCCCCTAGCATAACTTGCAGAGGTTGCATGTTGGTATTTAATATGACTTGTAGAGGTTTTTGACCTATCTCCAACATGACTCCTAGAGGTTGGTTATTTCTTCTTCCTATTCTTCCTCTTTCTATTTCGTTTAGACTTTCGGTTACTAGTAACTGTACTTTCACCAAAGGCGGGAGAAGGAGGAGGAGAATACTTTGTTGATGAAGGAACATCAACATGGTGCCCATGAAATAAGGTGCTTAACTGAGAAGCATCAAGAACATTCGATACATTTGGAATGGTACCCAACCAAACCGGTAGTCCAACATTCAACCTAGGAATGTACAAAGTGGCCATCAAAGGGACACCAACGTTTATGAAAGGAAAAGCACAAGAATACCCTTGCGAAGGGGTTCCTTGGTTGGTATCATCGGGAACTTTATCCATGAATATATTATGCACAGGTTCTCCCCTTGCGGGATCGTTCAAGTCCGTAAAAGTCTCACACACTAACTCTGGCGAACCATTGTTATAAAAACAACGCCTATGCAGAGGTGGCTCTACGTTTCTAAGCGGAAGATCAAAAATTCCTCACGACCGACGGAGTGGGTGGTCTACCACCCTAGGTTAGAGACCCAAATAAATAACTAACTAACTCACTATGGAAAATGAGGGAGCACAGAGCACACACTAAAAAATTCCTAAAGGAAAATCAAGCAAACGACTAACTAGTAGGAAGAACAGTTACACCAACCAACACTAGAGAAACTTACCGGTGCAAGTGAAACTCAAATACAGAAGCACCCTCCAATTATACTCTACAAAGCATGGCCCGATGTATTCCCTAGGTACTGTGGTATAACCCCGCGGTCACCTATGTAAGTCCCTAAAATAAAGGCAACTAGGTTGTCAGCTCGTGAACAATCACCAAGTGGGTACAGTCGACAGTCGGGTGGACAGTAATGAGCAGGGTATCAAGCCCAAAACCTATCAAGGGTATCTAAAGCAAGTGTTCTAGAAGATGACTGAGGACCTCTAACGTATTCGAGAGCCACGAAGCTCCGTGGCAAATGCGATCAACATAATCCCAAGACAATTCCTCTATATGTGTTCCCCACTATGCTTGGTCTGGATTTGGAGGGGTTATCTTTGCTACCTTTCCGCACGTGACCTCGTGTTTATCCCCTATGTTAGAGGGGGGTCCAGGATAATTTCCACATTACTGGACTTCTACACTCCCTAGCACAAACTCCAATGTTTTATTTAACGGCCTTGAAGAGTTTCCTCTCCAACCCAATTCAAGGCCCTAACCCTAAACTAGTTGATGGACCCCACAAACATAAAAGTCCAGTTATTTTTAATTAGCATTATTTTTAAGGATTGATTTACTCAAAAGGTGTGATAGTGCAATTGATGTTGTTAAGACTCTTGCAGAAAAAACAAATGATAAGAACACTAGCAAAGAACGATTATCTTTCTTATTTTCTTTTGAAATTCTTTTAAAATTAGAAGAAAACACAACGTTATGCTAACTTATTTTTCTTTTTCAAATAAAAATGCAAAGCAGATGCCAAGAAAGAAAGAGACCTAAGAAGCTAAAAAAAAAATTATATTTTCTTCCAATCAAAGCAGAGGTAACAAAAGCTTCTAAAAGAAATTGATGAATGTATGATTCTTAAAATTTCAAGCTAAAAATAAGTTAAATCTTCTAAAAGAAACTGATGAATGTACGATTCTCAAAATTTCAAGCTAAAAATAAGTTAAAAAATCTAGGAAACACAAGAAATCTTTTGAAAACGATAAGAAAAACTAATGTCAAACCCGGGCTACAGACTGCTATAACAGAGACCAGGACTAGGTCAAGAAAACCCCTGAGCAGTATGACTTTTGACAAGGAAGAGGATGACTACCTCTTCTTTAAAAAAAAATTCTCGACACAGGCACGCTATTGACACTTCAACAGCCAGTTTATGTACGCGGGTTGTCCAAAGGTAGGGCGCGTATGTACGCCTGTAGGCTACATACACCTCTGTAACTTCTCAAAAATGAAAATTAACAATCCAACAAATTAGGCAGGGAGTACTGGTATTGAAAACCAAAATCCCTTAAAGACACAGAAACTTACTTTGATAAAGAAAAATGCAAGGAGAATTTTATAAAGCAAACCTAATATGAGGCTATACCTAGGCTATAGACTGCAACAACAAAGACCAGAACTAGATCAAGAAAACCCCTAAGAAGGATTACTTCTGATAGGGGAGAGGATGACTGCCTCTCCTTTAAAAAAAAAAGTTTTTATGAACTCAGGCACGCATCTAACACTTCACCAGCCATCGTATGCACGCGGGTTGTATGAAGGTAGGGAGCATGTATATGTGTGCAGGCCTTGTGCAGGCCACGTATACCTCTATGACTTCCCAGAAAAGAAGAATCAGTCAAGCAAAGAAAGCAGGGAGTACTGGTATGGAAGACCAAAATCCCTACCAGCTCAGACTCTTGCAGAAACTCAGAAAAAGGGTAATAAAACCAATTTAAAACACCCAAAAAGTATCCCCAAAAACCCTATAGATTTCCCCAGTACGGTCGCCAATTCTGTTGTGGGTGGGAAATCCCTCTATGGACTAGCATTATGGGTTATGTAATTCATGTAGAAATGACCTAAAGTCTCTTACTTCTTACCATGATCCCAATCATAAACCCCATTATTCATATGTAAATATAAGTTTAAAAAGATCAAGTTATTGTACCTTAGTTTCCGTGTTTGATGTTGATCCTTTAATGTTCGGTCGCTCCTTGACTGAAAATCTCCTCCCAAAGCTGACCTGCATTAATAAACAGACAAACAAAGAACTCCAAACATGCATATGATTTATGAACTAATGGGTTATAGATTCTATCAAAATATAATCAATATTAAACATTAAAAACCTCATATGGCGGGACGGGAAAAGTACTTCTTTTATTAATCTCACAAGAGTAACTTACAATAGTGAGATCGGCCACTGCTCCTCAAATATGGTCTTGGGCTCCTCTGCAACTGTGCTCCAACTGCTTTTGTATATGCTTCTCTTCACACAATGGTTGCAAAAGGTTGGGGCAAGGGGAATGTCAAATCGGGTAGATTTTCTTTGCAATTCTTTTTCCTCTTTCAAATGGGACCACTACCCCTTCTTTTATAGGCTGAAAAGGGCTAGGTATTTGGTTGAATGACAGGATGTAGGCAGTCAAATTTTTTTAAAAAACCTACCTGGAAATTTGTATTCCATCTACAACTTTCTATTTTTCGTTCTTTTGTAGTTATGCGCGGGTTGTAGTGGGTCATCTAGCGTATGCACGCGTGCAGTAGTGGAGCAGGGCACATGTGCCTTCAAAAAGGGTGTTTTTAAGAATAGTTGTTCAGTATTGGCTTGGAAAAAATGGAAAATGAGATGGCTTGATGCCAGGTATGCATGTCTAGTGAAAATTAGGGTTATAACATTGGGGAAAAGACCAAGGTATTCACCTATTCAATGTTGGGGTTCTGGGGGAGATCATATGTACAGAGATTTCCCTCACAGAGGTGAAAAAGTGAGGATTGTTCACAATGTATAGCAAGCTGATATAGTGGAGGACATGGGAAGAAATGTACCTAGGATCTACACAGCCATGGAAAACAAGCAAGTTGAGTTGTAGTCGCATATTACTGAAGTGGAAGTTAAGATCAACAACCAAATCATTGTTATTTTAATTGATCCGAAAGCTAGTCATAGTTATATAGATCCTAAGATGCTGGAAATATTTCATTTTCCAAGAAGCAAGCTTGGAAAACCTTGGTTCATGCAGCGGGCTATTGGAGCTAAAATAAAAATGAATGAGATGGTTAAGGAATGTCCAATGGACATGAATGGACTGAGCACTAGGGTATATTTGAACATCATACCTTTAGGTTCCTATGAATTCCTAGTTGTTATGGATTGGTTGGAACAACACCATGTTCTCCTATACTGTTATAATAAGGCATTTACTTTCTTGGATGAGGAAGAGAACTTAAGGATAGTATAGGGAATTCCTAGGGCAGTAACTGTAAGAGAATTTTTAGCATTACAGCTTAAGAAAAGTTACAGAAAAGAGTGTCAAATATTTGCAGCACATATGGAAGAGACAGCTAAAGATAAGGTGCCAAATATTGAATATTATGTAGTTCTAAAGGATTTTAAAGATGTGTTTAAAGAAATACCAGGATTACCCCATAAAAGAGATATTGATTTCTCCATCAATATGATGCCTGGAGCATCCCCAGTATCTAAGACCCCTTACAGGATGAGTACACCAAAATTGAAGGAATTGCAAATGCAACTTGAAGATCTTCTGAAAAAGGGGTATATATGCCCAAGTGTGTCACCTTGGGGTGCCCCAATATTATTTGTGAAGAAAAAGGATGGAACATTGAGACTTTTCATTGACTTCAAGCAGTTTAACAAGGCAACTGTGAAGAACAAGTATCATTTGGCAAGGATAGATGACCTCTTTGATCAGTTGAAAGATGAAAAAATATTCTCCAAGATTGATCTCAAGTCAGGCTATCATCAGGTAAGAATTAAAGAAGAATACATCAGCAATACTACCTTTCGAACAAGGTATGTCCATTATGAGTTCACAGTGGTGCCATTTGGGTTATCAAATGCACCAGTTGTCTTCATGTGTTTAATGAATGGTATTTTCAGAGAATAAATGATAAGTTTTTCATTGTCTTTTTGGATGACATTCTTATATATTCTAAGATGAAGAAATAGCATGAGAAACAATTGAGGATGGTATTATAGGTATTGAGGGTGTTATAATATTCTATGTGCTCATTTTACCATAGGAAATATCACTATTTTCACCCAACCATAGGCACGTAGCCACCCCCGAGAACCATAACATTTTCTAGATAGAATGATTCCAAAAGTAGCACTAGAACCAACAGATAAACAAGAGAGTGCATCTTTCTCCAAATATATCTCACTAGACAAAAGATCTCAAATCCACAGAACAAGAACAATACTAAGATGCAGAAGTTGCAGTTGCAGTTGCATTTACCAAGAATACCACCAAGAATGTCACCAAGAATACCACCAAGAGATACTAGAAGGTAGAGCACACATCTTAGGCTAGATGGCGCTAGAGAGAGAGACCAAGAAACACCCCAGAATATTTTTCTTCCATTCTTGCAGTTACACCTCCAAACTTTTGCTACACTTGAGAGAGTGAGTGAGGTGAGTGAGAACAAATGAGATAGATCATCTCTTATTTATAGTGGTTCTTGTCACCTGTCTGGGACGACTTGTCCTTTTAGAAGCTAATACTTTAATATTAATTATTTTACTGAGNCTTTTGCTACACTTGAGAGAGTGAGTGAGGTGAGTGAGAACAAATGAGATAGATCATCTCTTATTTATAGTGGTTCTTGTCACCTGTCTGGGACGACTTGTCCTTTTAGAAGCTAATACTTTAATATTAATTATTTTACTGAGCTAACTTGTCTTATAGGGTTTTTACACATCTTTTTAGGGTTTCTCTTATTTCTCTTACTTCTGGAATATTCTATTCTAGCCAAAGGTTACACATGGAGGTTAATACCTCCCACATCTACCATAATATCAACACATCCTTCTAGCTAGGGAGGTATTAATTGTAATGGTCTTAAACACATCCATCCATTTCATATGGTATGGACAAGGCTCATATAGTCTAGCAGACTATCCTATAGGTATCATCATCATATCCACACATGCTATCGCATGATCACACAGATCAAGTCACAAGCAACATCACCACTATCCATCTAGTTGGCAATCACCTCCAACACTATTGGTAGTCTCCATGGAAATCTAGTAGTAGTGCAGAGTTACTACCATGCCATCCAATAGATCACAACAATGTTTATCCGTAGTAGTACACAACCACTCCTAGTAGCGCATAGCTACTATCTAATGAGACTCATTCACTACCATTGGAATACACCCACCACATTAATACGTAGCTACTATCCAGAGACCCATAGTCTTCACTCCAATCAACTAATAGCTACACAATATATGATCATGCATTATAATAGTCTCCTGGAATCAAATCATATCATCATTTTCATCATTCTCGAGGCCATACTCCATCTGAGTAATTGGGCATGATGTTGAATAAGTCATGCTCTATACTTAGCACACTCAACAACGTGTCTCGTATAAGTCACTCACTCAACAGAGTGATATAGGGACCATTCTTCTAATCCGGACATATGTCCTAGAAGAATAGATGTCCCAATAGATGTTGAATCTCCCACAATGGATACAAGAACCATCCTCTCCACTGTATCATCTCTAAGTCGTACTAGAATTATGTGAATGCATCATATCTAAGTTGTACTAGCATGATGTGGAGTACCATCTACATCATCTCTATGACGTACTAGAATGATGCGAAAATGTTGGGCCCTTCGTTTTGATAAAATAATTTGTGCAAGTTATCAAGGAGATAGCCCATCAAGTGAAGAAGGTCGAGAAAGAAAATGTGCAACAAAAAGACGTTGGAACAGAACATGGTCTAAAGCCATCGTGGAATCGATTTTAAAAAAATACAATTACAACATAATCAAGAAGAGAAGAGGGCCTATGGGTTCTCAAGGAGGAAAAGTAACCGATTGTATGAATTCTATGATGTATGGTCTTGTATTGTAATGGGTGGGTGTGTGAAAGATAGGAGAGAGGAAGAAGAGGCAAGAACTGGATTTGTACTCCAGATCTAGAATTTAATTAGTAAGGGAAGAGCTTAGACTGATTACTATCAGTTGTAGTATTGTAGTGAGATGTACATACTGATCTTTCTATGCTGAGTAGGGTAAATGATTAATGTAAATCTATGAATGCTTATGATCCAAGACTTATGATATAATAGAAAGAGAATGGAGATCAAATTTTGAAAATGATCCTAATTTATAGTACTTCATGTATCTTTGAACTATCATTATGTTGTTGTATGTTATGAATTACATGTCTTTCTCACTTATGGATGTTTTGTATAGTTATTTTCTCATGTATCAGTGTATGATTTGTTAAGGATATAAACTAAGTAATATATCTTTTGTTAGAATGGTAACAACATAGATGGGTTATAGATATGTATAGAATTTTTCTTACCCTTCCCTTAGTTCTTTTGTCTTGGTTGGGCTTCGGGTGAGACTTATTTCCTTTTAGAAAGATGAAAATGTCAGCGCACTACACTAAATCGGTACCCTTTTTTTGGTAACCTGAAGAGGACCCTGGTCTAACAACTATGCGCCAACAAAATGGTTTTGTTGTCGGGACCCTGATTTTACAAGGGAACCTGTAGGGAGAATGCTTCCACGAATCCACAAGTCTGACATTCGACAATGGTGGGAACGAAAGTGTGATGTGTTTATACTGAAGGAAGTGGAGTTACGGAATTTGAAATGGGATGCTACCAATAATTTTGTATTCTACTCGGAAATATCAAGAGACCAACATTATATTTTCTGGGTAGAATTCCCTAAAAAGTTGTTCCAGTGGGTAGATATCCTACAAGAAGCACCAAAATTCAAAGAAAAGGTTAAATAAATTGGTTCTTGGGATACAGAGAAGCTAGTAGAGCTTCACCAACTAGATCACCAGATTACTCAAGTGGGGGATTTCCGGGTTGACACCTCTTTGGAAGGCTATATCATCAATTTTAAAATGGAGAACCATCAGTACTTTTCATGAGCCGAAGAAATATTCAAGAAAGGGGCATGGGGAAGATCATTGAAGGAAATTCCCCTTTGGATCAAAGTATTTTTGGTGGAGGAGGGGATGCTAGTTGTTCCCTCATGTGATATGGCATCATAAGCCCATGCGCTCGGGGTGGGGTGATCTTAGGGTAGGTTCATGACCTAAGAAGGGGAACGGTTTCTTTGACATATGGGAGAAGAGAAAACAACAAGAAGCGAGTGCGCCCTGAGGAGAGCCTCTGTAGTTGAGAAATGGTGGTGGGGAAAGGTAAAGAGAGCAACGAAGCAGTCTGAATTGTTGCGAAAAGAAATTGGACCTGAAGGAATGGATGAAAGAAAGTTAGAGGAGTTGTGGAAGTTGTGAAGACAAGAAAGATTGGCCATCCTAATATTGCAATAAAGAGAAGAGAAGAAAGAAATAATTCCCATGGAGAGAGGACAAGATAAGGAAGGTGTAGAAGTAAGAGAGGATGAGGAATGGATGGATCTTGCGGAATACAGAGAAGATTCAGTCCCGATCCCAGGAGGAGTTGACCATGAGGCAAAGAAGGTTGCTCCAATACAATAAAACAAGACTCTCGGATCAAATAAACCTGCCCAGAAGTCAGTAGAACTAGCCCCAAGTCGCCCATCCCCCTGGCGCCTTTAATACCCTTGGTAAGCTTAGTACCTCATACTCATGAAAATCCTATTTTGTCGAATTTAGTAAGTTCAACAAGACCCACATCTGTAAACAGTGGGAGTATAGTAGGGTCTCCTAGTAAATCGCAACCAGGGCCATTAGGATTTATTTTGATAGGAATAAGAACATCGGTAATGGATATAAGCATAGGAGGATCGATCGCCTGATACCCATAATTATGGGGTAAATGGGATGAGGACGTAGAACAACATTGGTTTCTTTGCAAGGCTATGTGGAGGTCTAAAGGGACCTTGGATGCGAACAAGTTAGTATAATTCCAGACTACCTTGAGGGGTCGTTCCCTTAAATGATACATGAAGGCTATTGAGCTTGGGGTACAAGGATAGGCCTTTACCCTTGACCAGATGCGTCAAAAATTCATTGTCGAATTCAAGCAACCTTAGTTAGAAAAACAAGCTCTCTCTGAGTTGCGCAAGATTCAACAGAGAGAGGGGGAGTTTGCATGGGAATACAAACATAATTTTAGGGAAGTTATTGGGAGATTGGCACACCCAATTCATGAAGACCATCAAAGGGAATGGTACATCCAAGGGTTTCTACCCTTGACACAAATCCCCTAGACACAACATATAATAGCCACACTGACAAAGGCTTTAGAACAATCAATGAAGATTGAAGCCATGGTTGGATACCCAGGGAGCCTAAGGATAACCAGACCTCTGGTAGATTCACACATGTCGAATCTCCAAGGATAGATATATGCACTCACGGAGAAGATCTAGTAATTAAATCTACTCAATCCAGCGCGACCTCAAGTTTGGTGTACATGATGCTACATAGAGGAGCACCTGACAATTGAGTGTTTGCGGGTAAGGGGAATGGGCCACCCCCCTACAGGGCCAACGAGAGGAGTTTCATGGGTATCAGAAACTCTTCCATTTCATGCACCAGTTCAATAAAATTCTTTCCCAAGAACCCAACCCACTCAAACAATCGAATACTGTTAAATTTTTCTAACTCAAGGGAACACACCAAGACACTGCCCCATCCTACAGAAGTACTCACCTATGACCAATACAATACATTGTGAATTATGTGGGTCCACGACGCATGCTACAAACCAATGTATGGCATTAGATGCACTTGCTGACAGACTGGACCAGACTACATTCAGGATAAACGAAACACCCCAAGGGTCAGGAAGAGGCGGGGAAGTGGCGGTGCAGGAGAATTTAGAGGAGGGAGGAATGGAGGATGAGGACTAGGTCAATGTTACAATTTTGATGAACAAGGACATATGGCCATAGATTTTCTTCATCCAATATGGCCATGGTTTTCACACTGTAGAACTAACACCCACGCAACTGAAGAGTGCTCAGATTTGATCGCAAAGTGGGAGGATCAGGCTTGTCAAAGAGGGGTTAACTTCATAGGCTTAGAACTCAGGAGAGAAGACGAAGATAGGTTACCTAAATTCGAAATCATAACTCGCAGAGGAGAAAAAACTGGGGCAGATGCAGACAATCACCCCAAGATCCAGAAATCATCCCCCAAGGATAACATGTATGATCCTTTGAAACAAAAACTATTTTTCAAAGATGCAGTAGAAATATTTAAAGGGGAATATGCTCCAGAAATAAGATAAAATCATCCTAAAGTCACCCTTCATACCAAGACCTCTCAAGCTCTTGCCTCACTTCATGTGCCCCGAAACCCTGTAAATTCAAGAAGACCATGTGACCAGTCTCAAAATATAATCAACCTCTGGTTTCAATTATTCTCTGAGATCTTGGGAGATGATCGAGTTTATAAGAAATTTTGGAACACCTTGTACTTAATCTTGGGGGATGAGGGAACTCAAGAGAACAATATAACCACCAACCTCCCTGAGAAGAACACAAAGAGAGTACAAAGAAGGAATGTGCGAACTGGAAAAGAATTTAAGTTGGAAGCCCAGTTAGATGACTTTGAAATTAAATATTTCATGCTAGACTTAGGCTCACATGTCAAAATCTTACAAAAAAAGACTTAGGAGGCTCTAGGGAAACCTTAGTTAGTCTATTCCCCGATCCAGCTGAGAATGGAAAATCAATATTGCATTTTTCCAGTGGGAAGGCTAGAACATGTGGAAGTATATGTTCTAGGAGTTAAAATCATAGTCAATTTTGAAGTGATTGAAATCATGGGAGATTAAGACCCCTACCATGCCATATTAGGAATTGATTGGGCTTATGACAATTATGTTTTCATTGACTTAGAGAGGGACACTATGATGTTTGAAGCACATGGAGTAAAAGTAGTCCAGCCCTTATATCCATACATGGGACCTAGATATATTGAGCCAGTGGATAATAAAATGGAATCTGAAGTTCTCGACCAATTATACACCATAACAGTAGGGATGAGGCCATATTACATCAACCCCACTGTAGATGGATCTATAAGTTGGAGGAGTATACAGTCAGCTGAGGAGGACTCAAAACTAGCTTTTGATAGTTGGCAGCAGGGTTTATACAAAATATTTTCAAGATGGTGTGCAACTATCAGGACAACAAGATGGATTGGAACCGAGATGAGGGATAACCCAAAATATGATGGTACTTTAGATTTGAATAGATTTCTCACTTCTATAAACAGAAAATTTGTGCCAGATCAAAGGATCTCGGTTCTAGACATAGATTTGAGGGATACCCCAGCCATGTGGTGGGCCACTCACAGAGCTTCACTTCTAGATTTGGAGGACACAAAGAGAGATATCTGATACAGATTTCTTAGGAGCGATCAAGAAACAACATAGAAGAACATGGATTTTATTGAAGTGCAGTTGTTCAATGGGCAGTATGACCCCAGAATGCATGTTGAGAATTGCATCAAGTAATGGAAGGTTGCGCAAGTACCATATCAGTTATGGATTCACTTATTTTTCCACTCATTAGGTGTGATTCCAAAAACCTGGCACATCCACGAAGATACCAAAAGACAAATGAACCAGTGGAAGACACTAGAAGACCAATTTTGCAAAGATTTTTATTTTACGGATAAGACTCTTGAGCTTCACCTAGTCCTTCAAAGAATTCAGAAAGATACGATTTAATGATGATTGTGAATCCAGATCAAACCCAAGAGTATGTTTTGATCATGCCTGTTTTATTCAGTCCAACCGAAACCATTTCATAATACAAGTACCCTGATGTAAAGTTGATAAAGACCTGGAAGAACCTAATGAAGTAGAAGAACTTATGAACCTCAATATTAAAGAAACTGTGGGAACTAGGGAAATCCATGATACTACACCTAGTCATACAAATAGAACCTATACCCATCCTTTAAAGTTGTGGAAAGTAAACATAGGGATCGAAGAGAATCCTAATATAGATTCTATAGGGGATTACTGTGATGAGCAGACCATGAATGAAATCTAGAGTCTATTGCAGGAATACAAAGGCCTATTCCCAAAAACCTTTTCATAAATGAAAGGCATAAAAGGAACCATGGGATAGATGAAGATTGAGATAAAACCTAACTCGAAACCCATGAAGCACAGACCATATTGTCTCAATCCCAAGGTAAAAGAAAAGGTCAAAAGAGAAATAGAAAAAATTCTTATGGCAGGACTAATCTTTCTGGTCGAAGAAGCAGAATGGGTTAGCCCTATAGTAATATAGAGAAAAAAGTGTATCGAGGACATTTGGGTTTGTGTTGAATATAGGATTTTGAATACTGCATGTGTACATGATCCATTTCTGACACCCTTTAGTAATGAGGTATTAGATCAGTTTGCAGGGAAAGAAGCATATTCATTTATAGACAAAAAATTAGAATTTCAGAGGATGATAAGAAGAAGACCACTTTTATAACTGAGTGGGAGTAATTCACATACAATGTAATTCCTTTTGGCCTAAATAATTCCCCTGAAGTCTTCTCCAGTATTTTTATTGTAGCATTTCGTGATTTCATACATAGGTTCCTAGAAGTGTACATGGATGACTGGACGGTATATAATTTTCTAAAGGAGCATGTAGGGATACTCCAATTGATGTTTGATATATGTCAGTAGTTATAGATATCGTGTATTTTAAGAGTACCGCATGACAACCTGCTAGGCCACATTGTTTGTCAGGAAGGATTCCTAGTAGACCCAGCTAAAGTTGCATTTATCTTGAACATGTCGCCACCTACAAGTGTGAAACAGTTGCACAGGATGCTTGGTAATATAGGATACTATCGTAAGTTCATCAGAAGATATTTCAATATTACAACACCATTGGAGAAATTACTAAATAATTGAAGCATTTCGGTGGAAGGTTGAGTGTGACAAGGTGTTTGATATAGTCAAGGAAAATCTCAGTACTGCACCAATCCTTATATACCCCAATTGGGAAATTGAATTCCATGTACACATGGATGCATCGGGAGTTTCACTAGGAGACATTTTAGCATAACCAAGGGAAAGGAATATTGATCACCCAATATACTTTTCCAATAAAAAATTGTCTCAAGCTGAACACAACTAGTACACAACAATCAAAAGGGAAGGTTTGGCTATGATTTATGTGTTGCAAAAATTTCAATGTTATTTACTAGGTTCTCATTTTAAGTTTTTCACTGACCATTCTGCATTGAAATACCTTGTAAATAATCTTGATCTTGAAGGAAGGATTTGCAAGTGGCTCTTACTCTTTCAGGAGTTTTCCTTTGAGGTAATTTTCAAAACTGGAAGATGTAACGTAGGACTAGATCACCTGTCAAGACTAGAATTAGGGGAAAGTGGAGGAGAAGTGGATGAATAGCTCCCCGATGCATACATGTTTCGGATTGAATCCATTCCATACTATCTTGAAGAGATTGTTTCTTTCCTCAGTACACGGAATTTCCCAAAGAATTATTCTACAACCCATAAGAAGCATCTGGTAGTCTGCGAAGAATATTACCAACTTATTGCAGGCCAATTGTATAAGATGGGACTTGATAGAATTCTCAAACAGTGTTTCCTAAACGATGAAAGGAAAGATATCCTATGGGAATGCCACAATGGATTTGTGGGAGGGAACGTTGGATGGAAATATACAACACATAAGGTTCTCCAAGTCGGATTATGGTTGGCAACATTATTCAAATATGTTAAATTATATGCTAGGTATTGCGATGTTTTTCAATGAGTAGGGAAGCCATCACGCAGAGAAAAATTACCTCTTCAACCTATTAGGGAACTGCAAGCCTTTGAGAAGTGGGTTGTTGACTTTATTGGACCAATTAACCCTCACGCAAGACATTCAAAGGCCATATATATCATTACCGCAACAGACTATCTTATGCAGTGGGATGAAGCATAAGCGGTCCAAGATTGTTCAACAAATACAAAAGATAGATTTATATTTGAAAATATTATTGCTCAGTTTGTGTAATGCCCCATATTTTCACCTTAGGTAGTTAGAACATTGTTGTTTAACTAATCTTGATAATTCAACGTTTAGCATTTGTTTGGAGTCAGTTAGACTTTGTTAGACATTGAAATGTGTACCTCTATGCCTATTTATATGTTACATGATATATGCTCATGAAAAAGATAGTTATTTGATTTGTTAAACATGAAAATTAAAATGGGTAAGTTCGGTACATGTATACCAATTCAAGCTATGTTGTGAATGTATATAGATGCAATGCATGATG
>SNQJ01S0152920.1:11921-34818 GCA_010110895.2 Picea sitchensis | reverse complement strand
TGAGCATACTTATGTTTTAAGTTCTTAAATCTTAAAGTTAGCCTACTACTTATTTCATCATGTTATTAGATTTATCATTGAGCAAATGTAGAATAATTGTGTAAATGAAAATGGAATAATGCTAAAATGAAGTTGTTAGTGTAGGTGTTTGAATAAATGATTATTTGCTTAGCATCTTGTGGATGGGTGCTACAGTTTGGATGTCCTAGGATCCTGACTAGTGATCAAGGGATCCACTTCATTAGCAGCACAATCGAAACATTGACGACACAATTTCTTATTCAACACCATAAGAGCAGTCCTTATCATCCACAAGATAATGGCACAGTATAGGCATTAAACAATATTTTGGAGAGAGGGTTGACGAAGGTGTGTTGTGAAAACAGCGAGGACTGGGATGACAAAGTTCCAACAGCTTTATGGGCTTATTGGACTACCACATATAAGCTACACAAGTACACCCTATTTCAGTTGGTCTATGGAAAGGAAGTTGTGGTACCTACAGATTTTATTACCCCTAGTCTCTATATATCTTAGGCTACACACATTACAAATGATGCATCAGTTGCATAAAGGATTATAGATCTGTAGGAACTGGAAGAAGCAAGGTTCCTCATTTATTTTAATTAGTCAGTGGAAAAAGCTAGGAAGAAGGCTTGGCACGATCGACACTTTAAGACTAAAAGGTTTTTGCAAGGTGATAAGGTAATCCTCTATGAAATTCGTTATCGTAAACATCCAGGAAAGTTGTGCATGCATTGGTTAGGGCCATTCCTAGTGGCTAAGATCAGACAGTCTGGTGCGGTCAAGCTAGCGCAACTGAATGGTGTCCTTCAACTAGGGTGGGTGAATGGCGCATGCCTGAAACCCTAAATTACCCACACTTAACAAGAAACATGGTTGCTCCAATCCAAGGGAGCGTGTATAGTAGGTAGACTTTGGTTTTCTGATTGAGTTTTGTAGCAATGTTGAATTTGGTTTTATGTAATAACATCGGAGTGTGCTTAGGAGTGTCACGACATAGCCATCTCATTTTAGTTGTTAGGTGTTTTTTTTAACATGCCCATGCAGCAATGCATTATCTGACGCATCTCCAATCTATTCAGCCATACCAGTACAACCACCGAAAAATCTTTGTGGTTGGGGGAGAATCAAATATTAACTTTATTAACAGCTAAGCCATAGTGACATAATTTCCAGTTGTATCTTTTAGGGTAACAGTTGCGAACTATTAGCATGTCCCCTCAAGTCTTAAAATGTTGTTCCATGTAGATATTGTAGATAAGTTGGCCACGATTCTCAACCATTAAAATGGTAAGACTGTCACACCGACCACGCGTTGAGTAAGAGACCCATTAAATTTAGTATCTGACTAGAATATTTGACCCTGTTATCAATCTCGTCGCACATTCGCTCCATAGATTGTGTTGATGGCCTAATTACTCAATCATTGATGATTCATTAATGGTATATCTTGTTACCTTAGGTATAATACTATGTAATTTTGTTTATAAATCCATTTTATTCACCTACTTTTCTTCTCTTGTTGAGTCCTTGCATCCTAGTGCATTATGAGAAGTTGATCGCCACCTAGTTCCCAATCCAATGTCACTACTAGGACTCCAGTGTAAACATGCCAAGAATATTGGGAGGATGAGACTCTTATCGAAAGAAGCAATTCCAGATGAGCCCTATGATCCCAGGATTGAGGTCCTTGGCGATGTCAAAGGAAAATATGAGCAAACAAAACTCCTCGAATTGGATCTCATGGAAACTGCATTTTTCCCCCAAATGAACATCGATGTTTTTTTCAAGATGGACTCCAGGCCGACAAGAGAGATGCAGTTCCTCTCGAGGGCTGATTTTTTGAATCTATTTCACTCGACGATCATGAACCTCCGGGAGCTCCCAGTGTTTGGAACCTCTGGTGAAGTTGGGTGATGCACCAAGTTCCTGATCAGCAGGGTGCATGATAGAATTTATGGCTTGAAAAATGATACCCTATTCATGCCGAAGATATTCACCAACTGACAATATTATCTTTGGAGGGAGAAGACATCTCCAAAGGATTTCAAGGACCAAGAAAGCATGCAAAGAAGAAGGGTGAGATTAGCCTATATGAGCGCTTCCATACATAGAGGAGAGGTTGCACAACAAAGATTGAACAAATCTGGGCCGACAGGAGAGATGCATTTCCTCTCGAAGGATAAGTTTTTGAATCTATTTCACTCGACAATCATGAACCTCCGGGATCTCCCAGTGTTCGGAACCTCTAGTGAAGTTGCACGATGCACCAAGTTCCTGATCAGCATGGTGCATTATAGAATTTTATGGCTTGAAAAATGATACCCCATTCATGTCGAAGATATTCACCAGATGACAAGATTATCTTTAGAGGGAGAAGGCGTCTCCAAAGGATTTCAAGAACCAAGCAAGAATGGAAAGAAGAAGGGTGAGATTATCCTGTATGAGTGCTTCCATACATAGGGCAGAGGTCACACAACAAAGATTGAACAAATCCTCCCTCAGATTGTCATAACGACATGCTACGTGATCACTAGAAAGGTCATGAACTCTTACTATAAGGGTGAATGTACATTGGATGCCCTGTTAGTGGTTGACTTCTATGCAAATGGTGCAGTGTTCAATTGGTGTAGTTAATTTTTTGAACAACCCATTGTCGCTTGCAAGGAAGTTTAAGAAAAGGGAGGCACCTTCACATACAAATATATGCTTCTAGATTTTTTGATGTTGAAGTGGAGGCCACCCACAGGAAGACAGTTATCACCTATCAAAAAAGGCCACCTCGCCAATATTTTTTAGCCTTGGAATGCAAGGGAAGACTCAGAAAACATGGAGTTCAACAACATTGTGTTCCTAAAGTGGTACAATCACTTGATTGATGCCACCCAAAGGATGTGTATACCATAGGATCTTATGAATTTGCATCCAAGGAACATCCCATTTGTTCTAAACTGTCATTATACATTCGTCTGGCTAAGGCATGTAAATCCTTCATACTTTCATACACGACCCCTACCATTCTATTTGGATGAGGAGATACTGAACAAGGAAATCCTTTATTGTCCAAGAGTTAAATGCACCCTACGCAAGTCGAGTGTCCACTATTCATTGCCACATGAATTGTTAAAGAATAATAATCCAGCAGACGAAGAAAGGTCGAGCTCTGGAAAGGTATAATATCCCCAAAAGTCGCCAACAGCCTCAGAATCAAAGTAAGAGGAAGAACACTAGTTGCAAATGACAAAGAGGCCTTTTCCAGGATGTCCCAAGCTTCTGAATGAGGCCATCTTCTCAGGTAAAACCATTAACAAAATTTTATCTACCGCATTCATATATGAGGTTCCGGCCAAGAATCCCAGAACCAGTGTTTCCCCAGTAGTCAGCCCAGCTAAGATCATCAACCCATAGCCTATATCGATTGCACTACCTCACACCCGAGAAACCACTGGAACAACCTAGAATATTATCCATATTATCAATGACCCTGATTCTAACCCCATTATACCTTCCACCATAGTAACTGAGAAAAAATCGTCGCCACCAATTACGGATACCACAATCCCCCTAGTGACCAATTCCCCAGAACCTATGTAACTTGATATTCCATAAAATATTCCCTTTCAGGAGAGACAACCATCCACAACACCAGTACTCACACAACTCCCATATTTCCCCCTCCTGTATACATAGTATTTGATAACATAGAGCAGCACAAAAGTCCTAAAGGATCAAAGAGGAACCCCTGAAGTTCCACCCATAACGCATGAAACAACGCAAAAGGATGAAGAGTCTCAAGCACCACAGGAGACTCAGTTAGGAAAAATGATGGCCTCACTAAAAGAATAGTTGGAACCCATACTACAAGTTCCACAACAATGCTCAGAGTTGTTACATCTCTGCCTAGCATAGGTGGAAGCCATATATTTTATTTCATTAGCCCTAAAGACTAAACTATTCCAATAGTTGTGAGGATCATTCCAAGGAGAATAAGAAGTTGAGATACCATCAGAGTAATACATGGTCAGTGGGATTTCTCTTTAGATCAGACCCCTACTGGAGGCTACATTTACATCTAGAGAGCTCACTCAGTTGTCGAAACCGCAACTAGTAGGCTTGATCAGAGCCTCAACTTATCACCTAGAGAAACAAGTCCATCAATATGAAACACAATATGATTATTGGTGACATGAAGGAATGTTGGAACATACCAAAATAATGCATGAAGAATACTTGAAAATCTAGGCAGAGGAGAAAATGAAGAAAATGAAGAGAAATCTCACTAAGATCTAGCCAACCTTTAGAAAAGAAGCCCCTGAGATGCCAGAATACAACACCACTAAAAAACCAGAGGAACAAATTGGATTGGTTCAGCAATCATGGGAGGTACTAAAAAAAAAATCGCACAGCGAAAATTCAAACCCAGTTGGAGGGGATGAAGTTGAAGGCCGAGGCACAGCCTAAGTAACTCCAATAGTAGCTAGAAAGAGTTGTTTAGGAAGGAAAATATGTCAGAGCCTTGATGCACAAAAAGACGACTGAGTGTACCACCATCTTCAAAGAATTCAATGACTGGATGGTTGTTATAACCCATCACAACGAGTCACTGGATGACTTGTGCACCAGAATCCATACACACAATGAAGAAGCAACTAAAACACACGATCCTCTAGATCAGCAAGAAAAATTCGAAGAAATACAAAAAGTGGACAATTCTATGAATGCTCTGTTTGAAGCTCAAATAGTAGCCCAGAAAGAAGTAAGAGCCTTCAGGCATGTTTTTCAAAATTCATACATATAGATGCATCAGATTGATACATTAGTAGATGTGGAATAGAATGCCCTCATTTCATCCAAGCCGAAGGAATTCAAGATCAACGCAACACAACAATTCATTGAAAAAGCTTCATTACTTTCCAAAAAGTGGCAAGACAAACTTGAACAGTTCCAAGAGGTCAAAGAAAAAGTGCTTGAGCTAGTGCTAGAGTTGGGCCCTTCATTTTAAGGAGCCAAGGAGGAATAAAGAAAAACCCTTGAAGGACAACATGACGAATCAAAGAACACAGAAGAACCAAAGACTTGACGTGGGGCGAGTTAAGGATTGTGTTCAGGGCTTGTTGATCCCTTCATTTTGATAAAATAAGTTGTGAAAGTTATCAAGGAGGCATCCCATCAAGTGAATAAGGATGAGAAAGGAAACATACAACAGAAATGCATTGGAACAAAACACAGTCTGAAGCCAACGCAAAATCAGTTTTGAGACAATACAGTTACAACAAAATCAAGAAGAGAAGAGGGCCTACGGGTTCTCAAGGAGGAAAAAGAACCGATTGTATCAATTCTATGATGTATGGTATTGTATTTTAATGGGTGGGTGTTTGAAACATAGGAGAGAGGAACAAGAGGCAAGAACTAGAACTGTACTCCAGATCTAGAATGTAATTAGTAAGGGAAGAGCTTAGATTGATTACTATCAATTGTAGTATTGTAGTGAGATGTACCTATTGATATTTCTATGTTGATTAGGGTAGATGATTAATGTAAAGCTATGAATTCTTATTGTCCAAGACTTGTGATATAATAGAAATAGAATGGAGATCAAATTTTGAAAATGTTCAGGGTTTATATTACTTTCTATATCTATGAACTATCATTATGTTGTTGTATGTTATGAATTACATGTCTTTCTCACTTATGGATGTTTTGTATATTTCTATTCTCGTGTATTGGTTTATGATGTGTTAAGGATATGAACTGAGTAATATATGTTGTGTTAGAATTATAAAAGTATAGATGGGTTATAGATCTGTATAGAATTCTTCTTACCCTTCCCTTAGTTCTTTTTTCTCGGTTTCGCTTCGGGTGAGACTTTTTTCCTTTCGGAAATATGAAAATTCCAGCGCACTAGACTACATCAGTACCCTTTTGTTGGTAACCTGAAGAGGACCCTAGTCTAACAACTTTGTGCCAACACAATGCATCATATCTAAGCTATACTGGAATGATGTAGATCAATTCCTCTGCATCATCTCTAAGTTGTATGATCATATCTAAGTTTTACTAGAATGATGCTCTGCATCATATCTAAGTTGTACTAGCATGATCATATATAGCATGATGTGATTCATTTGCATCATCTCTAAGTTGTATGATCACATATAAGTTGTACTAGCATGATGTTATGCATCATATCTAAGCTATACTAGCATGATCATATCTAGCATGATACGACTCAGGCATAAGCATCGTCTCTAAGATGTACTAGCATGATGCCAATGCATCATATCTAAGTTGTGCTATCACAATGTGTCTCAAGACATAAGTATCATATCTAATATTTACTAGCATGATGTTGAAGCATCATATATAAGTTGTACTAGCATGATACACATCAACAATCTGTCAACCTGGACCATTCTCCATAGGGAGAATTTATTTCCACTAGCACAATGAATATCCATGATTCCATATATCATCACTCCCTCCCAACCGAGGAAATAGTCTCCTCCCTTTCAACCAAGGGAGAAATCTCCACGAGTCCCATCTTGTCCCTAAAGTATGAAAACTTTATCTTGGATATAGGCTTCATCAAAATATCAATTGTTTTCTCATCGATGGAGATTTATTGGAGAATCACTTCTCCCTTCTGACGGAGAAAATAGTACTTGATCTCAATGTGCTTCGACCTGTCATGGAACATGGGGTTCTCTGAAAGCTTCACATGGATATAAGTATCACAATATATCATAGTCGAATCTATCACATGATCAAATAGTCCAGAAACCATCTTACAGAGGCATATTTCTTCTATACAATCATCACAAGATGCAATATACTATGCTTCTGCAGTGTTGAGTGAAACAAACTTCTATTTCATGCTAGTCCATGATATCATAGCATATCCAAAACTAAAACATATACCAAAAGCACTCTTTCTATCATTTTCACTCCCTACCCAATCTAAATCAGTAAATCCATGCAGTTGTACATCACTATTTTAGGCATATCTCAAACCATAATTTAGTGTCCCACAAAGATATCTCAAAATATGCTTTGCAGCTATCCAATGCTCATGTCTAGGTTCCACCTAGAACTGGCTCAACGTGTTCACGGCAAAGAAAATGTTTGGCCTGGTATTCACTAAATACATCAATGAGCCAATAATATGTTAGTACAGGGACGATTCTATTGGATCAGAATCAAAGTCTCTGAATTTCCTCATATATGTTACCATGGGAGTTTCCATGGATTTGCAATCCATCATCCCAAACTTCTGAAGGATCTTTACAACATACTTCCCTTGCCCTGGGAATATTTCACCACGCTTCTTATATACTTCTAGTCCCAAATAATAATGCATGAGACTAGGATCCTTCATATCGAATTCAGAGGCTATCTCTCTCTTACAATGAATAATGAGAGGCTCTGCACCTGTCAGAAAAAAAACATCTACATATAGTGTCTGGATCACAGGTGCATCATCCACAACATTGTAATAAGGATATGGATCAACATAGCTCTTGGAAAATCCAAGTCTCATCAAGTAACTATCAAATTTTTGCATACCAAGCTCTTGGAGCTTGCTTAAGTGGACCATACAAGGACTTCTTCAATATGCGTACATGGGTTTCTCTTAGGTGTACCTCAAAACTTTGAGGTTTCTCTATATATACTTCTTCCTCAATTACTCCATTGAGAAAAGTGGTCTTTACATCCATCTGATGTAATCTCCAAACCATGGATGTTCCAAGAGATATGAATTCTCTAATAGAGGTGTATCTGGAAACTGGAGCAAATGTCTCATCATAATATTCTCCCTCTTGTTGGGAGAACCCTTTAGCCACGAATATTTCCTTGTATTTATCAATACTTCTATCCACTGCATGCTTTATATTGTAAACCCATTTTTAAGTGACTATAGAATTTCCTTCAGTTCTAGGTACAATTTTCCATACATTATGTTTCATGATTTTTATTCTTCCATCATAGCTTCCTTCCATTCGTTCTTCTTGACTGATTGTCAAATATCCTCAAGTGTTCAACACTTGGCTTATTTCCGAAGAAAGCTTCTTTTGGAGTCATGTTATTCAATATATGATGAGGACTTATATTCTTAACATATATGGTTGTCATAGTTGCTTTTCCCCATAGAAACATGAATAGACTCTTGGCATTCATCATTGCCTTGATATATTCTTCGATGGATCAGTTCTTTCTTTCTGCTACACCATTTTGTTGAGGATTGTAGGGAATAGTGCACTCCCTCCTAATCATGACCTTTATGTAGAATGTCTTGAAATCATCTGATATGTACTCTCCACTTAGTGAGGAGGTTGACATTGGTCCACACACATCTGAGTGAATGATGTCCAAAACTTATTTTTGTTTACACACTTCCTTTAGAATTGGTACTTGGTGAGATCACCTGCCTCACCACTTGATAGATTCATTTGCTCCATGTTTTGAAACTATCACTCTAGCTCCTTCCTTCTCAGAGTTATCACCCATGACCTACCCATAACAATAACAACAAGAGAAAAATTATTTCCAATAACATTTTCATAAGAACATATCTATAGTTATCATAGAATTTCCAAGGTGACCTGCCCGGGAGAAAAACAAGAGATATATCCTAGAGGAGAATTTAGTTCATTTTACAAACAAGTGTAATAGGCATATATATCAATAGTACTTACATGCAACCAAGTATACCTGACAGTAATAGAACCATTCAAAGATTGTTATCACAACTATAGTATTTACTTTTACTATATCAACTATCAAACTTGATATGCGCAAATTGAAACTTAACAATTTGATCAATCAAACCTAGAAACTGGAGCCTCAACTGCTTGTTCCTCTGAATGTACTGAATACAAGATCATTGCTTGGAAAATTTCTCTTTGTACATTCCCTACAAACACACTCATTATTTGCTAGATGATATAACTTGAAAAGCATATACAAGTGCATACCTTTGAAATTTGCAGCATCATTCAGCTTGTCTTCTGATCTGAAACTACACACCATCTTAACAAGAAGAGATTAGAAACTAAATAAAAAAGGTTCAATTATTAGAACAAGTTAGAAACTCTGAAATTTCAACTTTGATCACAAAATCAATTTTGACCAAAAATCAACCTTTGACTTTGACCCAAAAATTCCACCTTGATGTTTTTGCTAGCTGAGAGTACCAAGAGGTGCACTAGGCTAAGGCAAACTAGAATGTCCAAGAATTATGCCAAACGTCTCACTTGAAGTGCATAGACATTTAGGTTAGGGTTTGTTGCAGCTGCAAATTCAGAAACCCTAGTTGCATCTGCAACTGGTGCCACGATGAGATTAACAAAGAACTGCCACTTTACCTTCCAGTGGTTAGACTATCTTGAAGGTGGTGTAGGCCCATAACCTATTAGAATATTCTATGTGCTCATTTTACCATAGACAATATCAGTATTGTCACCCAACCATAGGCACGCATCCACCCCCAAGAACCATAACCTTTTCTAGATAGAATGATTATGAAAGCATCACTAGAACCAACAGATAACCAAGAGAGCACATCTTTCTCCAAAGATAGTTCACCAAACTGAAGATCCCAAATCCATAAAACAAGAACAATACTCAGTTGTAGCAGTTGCAGTTGCATTTACCAATAATACCACCAAGAATATTATAATATCACCAAGAATGTCACCAAGAATACCACCAAGAGATACTAGAAGGTAGGGTACACATCTTAGGCTAGATGGCGCTAGAGAGAGAGACCAAGAAACACCCCATAATATTTGTCTTCCATTCTTGCAGTTGCAACTCCAAACTTGTGCTACACTTGAGAGAGTGAGTGAGGTGAGTGAGTACAAATGAGATAGATCATCTCTTATTTATAGTGGTTCTTGTCACATGTCTGAGCTAACTTGTCCTTTTAGAGGCTAATACTTTAATATTAATTATTTTACTGAGTCGACTTGTCTTATAGGGTTTTTACACATATGTTTAGGCTTTATCTTGCTTCTGGAATATTATATTCTATCCAAAGGTTACACATGGAGGCTAATACATATCGCGGATACCATAATATCAACAAAGGGAGCATCAATTGTATGCCAAATTGAGCAAGTGCTTGTTCTTCCAGAAGCAAATTCATTATTTGGGCCATATCATTTCAGAGGAAGGGATAGCAGTGGATCTAGAAAAGTTAAGGGCCATTGAAGGATGGTCAATGCCAAGGAATGCCTCAGAGGTGATATCATTCATGGGACTTGCAGGTGACTATAGGATATTTATTGAAGGATTCTCAAATATTACACACCCAATCACTTCCTTCCAGAAGAAGGGTGTGAAGTTTGAGTGGACACATGATTGTGAAAGAAGTTTCCAACACTTGAAGCATTTATTAACAAGTTCTCCAATACTAAGGATTGTTGATCCAAATGAAGACTTCATTGTATGCACTGATGAAAGTAAAGAAGGGCTTGGTGGAGTCCTTAGTCAGAATGGGTATGTGGTGTGTTATGAATCAAGTAAATTGAAGGAGCATGAAAGGCACTATGCTACTCATGATTTGAAGTTGGGAGCAATAGTGCATGCCTTGAAGATGTGGAGGCACTACCTCATGGGAAACATATTTGAGTTGAGGACATACCATAGTGGTCTGAAATATTTATTTGGACAACTAACTCTAAATGCCAGGCAAAGAAGGTGTTTAGAATTCCTCAGGGAAAAACTTCAGCAAGGTCATTTACAACAAAAACTTGAAGACTATAATCTAGAAAATGATGAAATTCTCATTCACAGGGGCATAATTTTTGTGCCAAATTCCCATGAATTGAAAAATCTGATATTGAGAGAAATGCATGATGTACCTTATGTTGGGAACCCAGGTTATCAGAAAACTATTGTAGTTATCAAGAGCCAATATTATTGGCCAGGAATGAAGAGAGAAGCTGTTGATTTTATTGCTAGGTGTTTGGAATTTCAAAAGGTCAAGGATGAGTATAGACACCCAGATGGTTTTCTACAACCATTGCCCATTCCTGAGTGGAAATGGAAAGTTGTAACAATGGATTTCATCACAAAACTACCCAGAACATAAGAAGCATGATTCTATCATGGTAGTAGTGGATAAGCTCACTAAAGCTTCCCTTTTTATTCCAGTAAATCTCACTCACAAGGTAGCCAACATTGTTGATATTTATATGAGAGAAATTGCTCGACTACATGGTATACCCAAGACAATTGTGTCCGATAGAGATCCAAAATTTACATCAAATTTTTAGAAAGGATTATTCAAGGGATTTAGAACAAATATGAATTTTAGCACAGCGTATCATCCATATTCAAATGGGAAAATAGAGAGGGTGAATCAACTGATTGAGGATATGCTAAGGATGTATGTGATGGATAAACCATCCAAATGGGAGGATTATTTTCATTTGGTGGAGTTCTCTTATAACAATGGGTATCAATCATCTCTAAAGATGAGCCCATTTGAGGTACTTTATGTCAGAAAGTGCAACAGACCAATTAGTTGGGACAATCCAACAGATAGAGTAGTGGTTGGACAGGAGCTACTCAGGGAAATGGAAGAGAAGATGATGAAAATAAAACAGAATTTAAAGGCTTCCTAGGTGTTATCACTCCAAGAAACTCTCTTAGGTTGTATCTCAGAGATTCCTAGTAACTTAACTAATCTTGCAATGGTTCACTCAATAACGGGTAATGATTGGATCAAGATGAATATCTAACTAATTGGATTGTATATTCAAGACTGTCTAGGCATATTCAACAGTGCAAGGCTTTCAAGAGATATAATTAGATAGGTGTGTATCAAATGGAACAAAAACTAATCACATCAACCAAATCATACATATATAAAACAATAGATATGATGGGTCTAGAAACTACTATAACAGCCTATGATCCTTTTCTCAATAATCAGACAGTGAGATGAAAGTCACCAGTGGATTATGTAAACATAGACAAAGAATAGCTATCACTCATAAGCATAAACAGAAAGAAGAAAGAAGATCTAACAACATCAATGAAAGAAGCTTACAGGCAAAATATCTATTAGAAAGGGTTTCTTATTACAATAACAACATAGTATAACTCAAAATCAAACCCTTTGTTCATCAAAAGTTGATGGCTTTATAGCATTTACAACAGATATCCATATCCTAGAAAACTGGATCAAAAATACTAATAATAGAACAAGATCAAAACAATTTTCAAATCATAGGATTAGATCCTAGCTCAAAGGGATCAAATACTAATCATAATCTGTGATCTTCATCATTCTTCGACAGCTTCAGCAATATTTGACATGCTCAACAACCTTCAAGGTGATGACCAGGCCCTTGAAATCTCCCTTTGACAGTTGGGCAGTGTCTTAGCTAAAAATAGAAAATCTCTTCAACCTTTATATCATTTGCATCCACTTCAAAATCTTAAAAGAAAGAGAGATCTATATCCCTTTTATTTTTATCATTCATTTAGAATCTTGCTGAGATGATTTGGCAGAAAAAACATTCGATCTGAGCAAAAATACTAACATTATGCATGTGTTTGTGCTTTCGGTGGCTTATAGGCCAAAATTATAACCTGTAAGCCACCGAAAGCTCTGCTTTCGATGGCTAAGGACAACTATGTAAACTGAAATAGCCACCGAAAAGGCAGGCTTTAGCAGACTTCTTCAAAGTTTCATCTAACTTTCTTTTCAGGTCCAGAATAGTTGTTGTATGAAGCTTATCTCTGCGAGGAGGCTCACAACCATAGAGATATTTGCATGTTGAACACAAACTCTGTACCTATTAGGTTTATCTTTTCAATCAGCTCCAGCAAATTGTTTGTGCCCTGTAGCTTGCCCTGAACCGGTGATGATCTATTGGTGAAGAGATCATGCAGAGTATGACCAAGCGGTTTCTCCTTCTCTATTTATTTTATGTCCATTAAATGTTAATCCACAAAACAATGGAAAAGAAGGAACATATATTTGAATCTCTGAAACAAAAAGAGATCAAATTTAAATGAAATGTGATATAGAGACATCGATGGGATCATTTAGTTGTTGTTGTTGCATCAACCTTCTGAAAGAAACTACAGAATTAGAGTGTATAGGAGGTGATGAAATATTAGGAGATGGAATAACTGATATTGCAGAACTCTTTGATACTCGATGTGATTACCCATGCTTTGGATGAAGGAAATCTATTCTAGAAACCATGTAGCACTCAAATATTCCCACATTCACACTTGCCCATCATGGTTCTCTGTTTTTTACAATCAGCTATACTCACCTCTTTCACTGTCAATTGTTGAGCCCATGGGTATAATATTGCAACTTGAGAACAACCTGAACATGCAAGATTTGTTTGTCCTCTAATGTGTGGTTCCTCAAAATATTAATACGCTGCCAAGAAAAACAGAGACAGAGAAATGATGGTGCTTCTAAGCCATCGATTCTTCTCATGAGTTAATGCAAGCTATAACAGAAAAACATCCAACCTTGGCTTAATATTTATACTATATAAGCAATTTGACACCTAGCACTTGATGTGCAACGACAGGCATCAACATCGACGCCTTAGATCTTAACTTGACACCTCTATATTTGCAAACTAAAAACCGAGTTGAGCATCTCATTAGAGCACCTAGGCAACAAACTCTAATCTTGGCACCTATAATTACTTGACACTTTAACTCATCAATCGATCTCTTGGCATTATGTTTTGCGTTTGAGGGTTTTATATACACGGATGCTTCTCTAATATATTTGATGAGTTGTGAAAAGTAATATCGAGCTGGGGTTTGATTTGTGACTTAACTCATGGCTTGTGGCTTGTAGACTTAGCTTGATTCATGGCATTCAATATTTTATTAGAAAGCCATAAGACCTGAGGGGCTAGAATATAGGTTTGGTGGCATGTGTACATGAGCTAGGAATTTGTCTTAAGTTTATAATCACTTGGAGAACCCACCACTTCATAACAAAAGTGCATATTGTTATTTGAAAACATAAAAACCAATAAATCTAGGATTGTATGCTATGTAACATTTTATGTGCATTTTGTGTATTGCAGGTAAAGAAGGCAGAACCAAAGGATGCTTGGCAAAAGTGATCACTTGAGAACTGAATGAAGAAGTGGAGGTTAAGACACTGGACAAAATTCTAAAAAATCAATAAGTGAAACAGAGAGAGATGAAAAACACTCTCAAAAGTCCATTTTATTTTGGTCGCTAACACCAAGACAGGAAATAAATATATGTTGATAAAGGCAAAACTCACAGAAAATTTAAAGTGGGTGACCATGTCTTCTTGAAAGAAAAATCCAAGAGAAGTTCCCTGAAGTTGGGAAATTGTTCAAAGTTGGCATCACGTTACTGTGTAACATTTGAAATCCTCGACAGGATTGGTCCTGAAGAATATATGCTTGCCTTTCCTACATCATTTTGTATTCATAATGTATTATATGTATCATTGCTTAAAAAGTATGTACATGATGCTAATCATGTCATTGATTGGAATGTGATTTAGGTGGAGAACGAAGGCGACTTTCAAGTGCATCTGATGTGCATATTGGATTGGAAGATAAAGCAGCTCGAGAATCGAGCCATAGGGCTAGTAAAGGTCCAATGGACATGGTACAGTCCTGAAGATGCAACTTTTGAAGACTTTTGAAGTTTTTATTGTATATGTGTATATATTGCACTAAGGATAGTCCCTAAATAAGGGGGAGGGGAATGTAATACCCCTGGGCTGAACGTCAATTGTACATATAATTGTAAATGTAAATATGATTAATATTGGCTAGTGAGTCATTGGCACTTGGTTTTGGTGTTGCAAGCACTTGCGTAAGTGCATGGAGATTCATTATCAAGATACGGGTGCACAAATCATAATGTTGCACGCTCTTGTGTAAGCTTGTGATAGTGCCCTGGAAGTGTGCAGAGTTGAGTTATATATGATTGCATATGTATTGAGGTTGAAGTTCCTGTGTGGTTATTAGGATGGAGAGACGGATGTTAAATGGTCAGTGAGCCATCATTGTAATATGTAATCACATGCAAATATTAATGAAAACACATCGTTGTTGCAAACCAACCATGTAAAAGAGTATGGGGGGATAAACTCCACTAGATAGGGAAAGGGGGATAAAAGTTAAGGATAAGGGGCTAAGTTAGGGGGCTTAATCCCAAAGGAATATTATATTAATATTCCTTAAAGTATAAAGTATGGATAATTATTTTATCCTAAGTTCTAAGGATGGGGACAAGTGGGCCCAAGGTAGTTCTCAACATGACAAGTGTCAACTTGGGAACATGCATATATATAGTTTGGAATTATTTCATTTTCCTATCATCCCATCATCATTTATCCACTCATTCAACTGTCCTTCGTACCTTCCTGTTACTGTCATCGTATATGTACCTTGGTTAGATGGGAGCTGGACTGAAGAAGCGGGTTGTCAAGCCTGTAGGATATTGAAGAGGAGGGTTTTCAGGCCCGTGAGCATTCTCTATAGGTGAGAGAATTGTTGGGAATTGATTCCTAAAGGTGCCAAACTATAGCTACAGGGCTCTAACACTTCTTGTCTGTCCTATTGTTGAAGACCCATAAAGGAAGTGGGGAAGCCGAGGGACTGTTGATAAGAGAAGGGGAACACTTCCTGGGGTGGTACAAGCATGTGGGGAATGAGGGACTATAGGTTGTTAGTTTGAGTTGGCACCTATGATTGATTTTTTCTATTGTCTGAAATACCTTAGTCGAGATAGGAATCCTTTACCCAGGTGGAGTTTAGTCCCATCTCGGGGGTGAATCATTGTTGAGATTTATGAGCAGTGCAGTCTAAGGTTGGGAGGAACACGGAAGGTCTGCACACAGTTGGTGTTCTTTTAATCAAAGATAAGTGTCAATTGTGTGTTAATTCATATGTTGTGTTAATATTTATGCATTTTTTTTCATGGGTTTTTCCCATGTATGTTGCATGCATATTTTTGTTATTGTTTTGTATGAATCTATGCATTTGCTAAGTATTTTTATGATTTGAATTAGTGTTGGAATTCAAAATTTTAAGTGGCATATCCCAACAGGGTGTTGTGGATGCTACACTTTGGGCTGAAGAACACCTCAGTTATCTTATCTCAAATAGTTATTGCTTCTTTCCATGACTTTATTCACAAGTTCCTTGAAGTATACATGAATGATTGTACTGTGTATTATCTATTGAAGGAGCACATAGGTTTACTACAGTTGATGTTCGATCATTGCAGGAAGCTACAAATCTCTCTGAACATGAAAAAGTGTATCTTTTGTGTACCTTTTGGAAAATTTTTGGGACATATAGTATGCATGGAAGGAGTTTCGATTGATCTTGAAAAGGTTGTTATAATATTGAATATGCATCCTCCTACGATTTCCAGACAGTTGTGGTCCACGATGTTTCACAATTGATATTATCATAGATTTATCAAAAATTACGCAAGCATAAATACCCCATTGGAGAAGTTTTTGAAGAAATCTAAAGCCTTCGGTTGGAAGCCAGAGTGTGATCAATCCTTTGACACCCTCAAAGAAAAGTTGAGGACTGTCCCTCTTTTGATATATCCAAATTCGAAGGTGGAATTCCATGTACACATTGATGTTGTTGGCATTGCTTTGGGTGCAATCCTTGTGGAACCTGGTGAAGGAAATCAAGAGCATCCCATCTATTTTGCTAGTAGGAATCTTTCTCAAGATAAGCGCAACTACACTACCACCGAAAGGAAAGGTTTGGAAATGGCTTATGCTTTTCAAAAATTTAGACATTATTTGTTAGGTCATTTTAAATTCTTTCTTGATCATTCATCTCTAAAATATCTGGTCAATAATTTTTTGTTAGAAGGCATAATTTGTCGATGGTTGTTGTTGTTTCGGGAATTTTCCATTGAACTCATTGTCAAGCCAGGAAAATTGAATGTTGGCCCTGATTATCCATCTCAATTACAATTAGGAGAGACAGGCGAAGTTGTAGATGACCAACTCCTAGATGTAGATATTTCTAAGATTGAGGCTATCCCTGATTACCTTTCTGACATTACATTGTTTCTAACTACTGGTCATATGCCTTATGGGTATTTTTCAACTCAAAAGAGGTAGTTGGTATTCCATGCTACAGACTATCAGTTGATCGTAGGATATTTGTATAAGTTAGGATTGGAAAATATCCTTCGAAGATGTGTAATTGATCACAAGCAGCCTGAAATATTGTGAGAATGCCACAATGGAGTTGCAAGAGGACATGTTGGAGAGAAAGTGACTGCCTAGAATATATTACAGGAAGGATTGTGGTGGCTGAATGTCTTTAAAGATGCCAAATATTATGCCAGGGCTTGTGATGTTTTCCATAGGCTCGGTAAGTCATCACGTAGAGACGATTTTCCCTTACATCTTGTACATGCTCTTAAAGACTTTGAGAAATGGGTAGTTAAATTCATCAAACCAATCAATCAACTAGCCAAGAACTCGAAAGAAAGGTATATCGTCACTTCTACTGACTATCTCACATACTAGGCTGAAGCAGAATCAGTCTGAGATTGCTCTACAGATGCAATGGCCAAGTTTAGTTTTGATAACATCATCACTCGGTTTGGATGCCCTTGAAGTTTGACCGGTGATCAGGGTGCACATTTCATCAGTGAGACTTTAACCACTCTCACCCGTGAGTTCCTAATTCAACATCACAAAATCAGCCCATATCATCCACAAGAAAATGGTACATTCGAAGCCTTTAACAAGATTCTAGAGAGAGGGTTAACCAAGGTATGTAGGATGAAAGGGTTCTATCAGTATTATGGGATTACAGGACTACTACAAATAAATTGCATAAGTATTATCCATTTCAACTGGTTTATGACAGATAAGTAGTCATCCCCGCTGAGTTTATCACTCTGAGCTTATATATTTGGAAAATAACTCATATGACAGATGATTAATCAATTGCGAAATGGGTCACAGAGTTGTGGGAATTAGACGAAGCTTGATTTTTGTTTGATTTTCATCAGATTGTGGAAAAGGATAGCCAGAAGGCTTGGCATGATAGGCATATTAAGAATAAGTCTTTTTTCACAAGGTGATCAAGTTTTGTTGTATCACAATAAGAATCAAAAGCATCCAGGGAAATTACAAATTCATTGGATCGGACCTTTCATAGTTTTGAAAATTTGGGATTCTAGAGATGTCATACTAGCACAACTAAATAGTATTCTTTGTCCAAGATGGGTGAATGGTGCATGCATGAAACCCTACATTTCTTCTCAATAAGAGAAGTTTCAAAACACTCCTATCATAGGGAGTGAATAAAGTAGGTAGGTTTTTCAATTATTTATTGTTTCTCCTTTTCATCAATAAAATGGTGTCGTTTCCAACTATCACTTGTCCTAGAGTCTAGTTGTCATTGTCAGTTTTTCCAACCTGGCTCACACCTTTCTGCTCGGGGAGGTTTGCGTCAAATATTTTGGTATCTAGTAGTTTCCAAATTCGAAATATGTGTCATGTCGTTGTAACTTTGTTTGTTAAATGTCGCTGGTACCATTTTAGTTGTTGTGTCATCATTACAAGTCCGAGTCATTTAAAGCCCCAAGTCCGAGTCATTTAAAGTCCGGTTAATTTTTGGTGCATTAATTATTATTTTTTTCTCCGTGATGTCCCACTACAGTGTTGTCGATTATACCCTTTACTTCCCAAATCCCTGAATAGATATTTCCATGAATCATAGCCATGTCCATTGTTAATGGCACATTAAGACATGTGGTTTCTGTCATTATGACATGTCCATGTGCTTCCTAGGTCACCTTCCTCATTACTCTCTATAAATTTATGGTCGCCTCTCACTCCAGTCATTGCCTTCTAGTCTGTTGTTCAAGTTTTTCACTCTAGATCCCCTCGAGCATTATGTGAGCCTACACAAGTGCCTCTGTCCACCATTTTTCCTTGTTTACCAGTGTAGGTCTGCCAGTATGGTTCACACTTCCATACAGGGAGTCCTTCCTAAGGCCATTGTTCCAGTGGAATTCATTGATCCACAGGTCGAAGTTATGGGTGATATCCATGGAAAATTTGAGCAAACTCGGTTTTTCAACGTTGACCTCACAAAAGCCTCACAATATCCAATATGGTTATTCACACACTCATGGATTGCTCAGCTCAACCGATTGGCAACTTATAGTGGCAGTGGAAACCATCCTTCCTACCCCTCTAGGACTCTACTCTAATGAACTTACGTGACCTTCCCATGTTTGGAACCACAGGAGAAGCCACGTGGTGCACCAGATTCCTCATTAGTTGAGTGCACAATGGCGCCTTTTGCTTGGATAAGGCCTATCCCATCCATGTGGATGGAATTCACAAGTTGAATAGCTTATCCATGGAGGTACAAGATGTAACTCAAGGCTTCTAGGGTTCAGGTAAGTACGATTGCAATAAGGGAGAGCTTAGCCTCTGCGACAAGTATGGAACCAGGAAAGGAGGTCGTGGTGCTCACATCGAGCCAATAAATGATGAGCATTTATTTTGTACCCTCTATTTAATTGTCAAAAATATCATGAAGAACTATTCTTGGGGCGAATTCACACTCGATGCTATCTTATTGGTTGATTTATGCAAAGTAGGAGCACCACTCAATTGGTGTAAGTACATGTGCACAAAAATTTTGCAATCATGTGTCGATGTGCATGAGAGGGTCACTTACTTAATTTATGATTATTTGTTGGTCGCCTTTGTGATGTAGAAATGGAAAGCACCAATGGAGCACACCCTATCATCTAACCCTGACACCCATATTTCCAATCTTTTCGATCCTTGGCACATTATCATTGTTAGCGCTCATGCAAAAAAACATGACACTTCCTTTATGTAGAGGCACAATGACCTCATCATAGCTACACAAATATTGAGGACTCCACAAATTCTACTCAATCGACATACTCACAATAGTTGTTTTGGCATGAACTGGGATAGTACATTTGTGTGACCTCGAGGTGTTTTGCCAACACTATTTCACATGAACCCCTTGCTATTTTATCTCTATGATGCCATTTCGGACAAGGAATTCATTGCATGGCTTGGAGTCACAAGAGAAAAGAAGAAATTGAGCGTCTCATATATGATAAATTCCATATCACATAGGCCAACTCCTACACAAAAAAATGGTGTAGGCCCAAGCACAAACCCATCAAAGAGAGAACGGATGCCCCAAGGCTCTGAGGAAGAAGAGGATGAAGGCCAAGAGGATACATTACCTAGGAAAGTTCTTCTCCCATTCCCATCAATCTCAGATGATGCCACAATCTCTTATAATAAGTTACATGAAACAATTGCCCTTGTTTTCCTGTTAAGAAACCACGCACGTGTTCTTCGTCCACATCCACCACTGACACCATCATCACCGATGCCATTCCTATTTCTTCCCTTCCACCTCCAACTTTCACTACCACCCCCATCCCATCCTATGTCCCCATTATCACTATTCTGGATGATCCCCCTGTCACAACCTATCCCACCCCCATCCAAGAGGAGTTAACCTGTCAACCTCCTAGTTCGGTCACAACATCCCCATCCACCACTCCATCATCCCCTACCTAATCTTCTATTGATACCATCGAGCTAGATTCTAGCATGCCCTTCGCTACGAGCACATGCACCACCATCCCCATTCCTTCCCCCTTTCCCCAAGTTCCATAGGTTCATATATCTCTTGACACCTAGCCCAAAACTCTACTCTCTCTAGGGGCTGAGAAATTCTCCAAAGTGCCAAAACAACTGAGTTAAGATCCTCCAAGTGACTTTATGGATACCTAGGAGGAGACTCATTCTGATCAAAGTGAGAGCTCAATGAAATAACATATTTCCCCCGTGTTGTAGGATCCACAACAATGTTGTGAACTACTGGAATTGTGCCTTGATCACATAGTCATGGTTGAGACGCTTCTGCAACAGGTCCCAAGACAATATTGCACACATATTTCGCACTACTTATCCTATGCCCGATGAAACTGACACCCCCGGTATGTTTGACCGATCTATCACTAGTGGTCAACCACTTGCCTCAAGGTTTCCCATAGATCCTTCTCTCACTAGTGGATAGCTTGCATACTAGTCTACCCCACAGATTTCGCATCTTATCCGGGCCTCCATTTATCACCTTGAGAAGTGGATCACTTTGGTCGAGCAAACAAATGAAGATCTCACACAAAAAACACAATGGTTGCGCTGGGACATCATTGCAACATTAGCCTCCAGAGATCATGAGCATGGATTATGCACACTGGATGAGTCTACTACTGTGGTCATTTCTGAGAAGTTTGTTCAGGTATGGCCCTCATTCGGGAAGATTTCTCCTAAACTCCTTAAGGATATTACCCCAGTTGTGTCACTGCACAGGTTGGAGCTTATGGCAGAGGCATGGTGGCACTTAGTAGGGAGAACAAACATTTTACAACAACATCTCAAATCCATTCGTCTTAATGAATAGGAGCAGCCTAAGTCCATGCTAGAGAAGATCACCTAGGTTGTTGTTGAAGTCAACATCATCCGATCCACCCTTCATCGTTGGGCTATTGAGTGAATTCAGTTGTTTGACATGGTTAACGATTGGGTAGATATTATAAAAGAGGAACAATCCCATAGAATTGTTAAGGTTTAAGCTATTATTAAATTTCTTTTCATTTCACTAGATAACAATAGCATAGATAGGATCACTGAGAAACACACAATCATAAGAGACACATCATTTATCCTAGGAAAACCTCATGGGGGAGAAAACCCAGCAAAAACTTCCTTAATATAGATAGCCAATACCATGCCAAGATATAAATAAAACAAATACAGAAAATCCTCTCCCAAGAATGTGCCTCTCTCTCTCCTCTCTCTTCTCCAACTCCAGCTACGAACTTGTGCTTTGATGAACAAGTGAGTGTGTGCACAAATGAGGCGCTAGCCTCTTTATTTATACAATCTAGCACGTGTGGACAGAGGTGTCTTTTCACTAGAAGGGTTGAATTCTTGTTTTGGGTGGTTATAACCACCTTTATTATATTCTAGGGCCGACTTCTTATTTTGCCTATTACAATTAGGGTTTGACCAATCTGCAAAAGGGGATTTGGTCATTTACAATACCTGACATGATCAATCTGTAAAAGGGGATTGGTCTAATGAATAATATATCAATAATAAATAGAATACTCTTTGCAATTACATTATTTCAACACTCCCCCTTAACAAGAAGGGTATTCTACAACATCATCAGGTGAGAGAGAGGACAACATCATCAACAACATCTTGGAACACTGACTGGCATATCTATAAATCATTGGAAGTTTTTCTCATCGGCAACATCATCATTTACAATGGAATGAAATCATCATCTGCATCAATATGGATTAGTATAAAACTAATACATCATCATCACAGCACGAGGTTGGCCACATCATCACAGCATGAGGCTGGAACACTACACACCAATTAAGCTAGAATCACAACACAGCAATTAAGCTAGAATCACAACACAACAATTAAGATGGAATCACAACACGACAATTAAGCTGGAATCTCAACACAACAATTAAGCTGGAACCACAACAGAACAATTAAGCTGGAATCTCCACACAACAATTAAGTTGGAATCTCCACACAGCAATTAAGATGGAATCTCAACACAACAATTAATCTGGAAGCATAGCACTAGGCTGGCATCACTACACAGCAATTAAACTGGAAGCACAACACTAGGTTGGCATCACCACACAATAATTAAGCTAGAAGCATAGTGTAACGACCCTTAATTATTAAGCATAATTAATTTAATAATAATCCTAAAAAATTAACTAAACTGTATTTATA
>SNQJ01S0152920.1:0-10096 GCA_010110895.2 Picea sitchensis | reverse complement strand
TGCATTGTACTTCTCAATACTTCCATCAAGAGCATATTTTATTTTGAAAATCCATTTGGAAGATAATACATCCTTGCTCTTCAGTCTGGAAACTATTTCCCATATGTCATTCTTCATAACGGATTGGTATTCTTTTTTCATGGCTTATGCCCATTCTTTATTCTAAATGGATTCTTCAAAGTAGGTAGGCTCCTTCTCTAAGATATCACACATCAAGGCCATATAACTGTAGAATGGCTTAGGTCTCTTCACTTGTCTTGTGGTTCCTTCGGGAACGCCATACTTCTCTCCATCTTGAATAATATCCCTAGCCCAAGAAGGCTTTCTTTTATGGGAGATCGTCATCTAAGGGGGTTCTTGAAATTCTACTATATCATGATCTTCTAGAATTTCCTCATCAGGGGAATTTATGACTTCCCTCACTAGTTCTACAATTCTGGGAACTTCCCTCACTGCAACTCTGGGAGCTATACGTTCCTCTTCATATATTTCTTCAAGCTGGCATCTTCTGGATTTCTTGAGTGTTGCATCTTCATCAAAGGTCACATCCCTTCTAATCTCAATATGATGGTGACCTGGTATATAAACCCTGAAGGCCTTGGAGACCTCACAGTATCCAACAAATATTCCCTTCTTTCCTGAAGGGTCCATCTTGTTTCTCTTCTCTTTCGGAATATGTACAAATACTGGGCAGCCAAATATTTTGAGATGGCTTAATTCTGGCTTCTTTTCGAAGAACATCTCTTCCGGGGTCTTGAACCCAAGTGCACTATGGAACAATCGATTTTGTACATAAATTGTTGTTTTTGTTGCTTCTGCCCATAAATACATTGGAAGATCTTGATCATGGTTCATGGTCTTCACTACTTCCACTATAGTTCGGTTCTTTCTTTCTGCTACACCATTTTGTTGAGGATTGTAGGGAGTGCCGAGTTGCCTCTTGATCCCAACCTCTTTGCAATAGTTTACAAAATATTTTGAGGTGTATTCTTCTCCATTATCCAACCTGAGTATCTTGATCTTTATTTCAGAAAGATTCTCTATCAAGGCTTTGAATTCCTTGAACTTATTGAACACTTCATCTTTTGATTTCAAAAGGTAAACCCAGGTTTTACAAGAATAATCATCAATAAAATATACATAGTATACATACCCACTGATGGAGGATGATGGCATTGGGCCACACACTTCTGAGTTAATGAGTTCTAGTACTCCTTCTGCTTTGCTGTCTCTTTTTGGAAAAGGGTTCTTGATGTTCTTCCCTTGTGCACATCCATCACACACGCCTTCATGGTCAACCTTGAGTTATGGAAGACCTGTGACTACTTTGCATACATACGGTAATGCCTTGTAGTTGATGTGTGCTAACCTTCTATGCCAAAATTCACATGGATTCTCAATGGCATGGGTCATGGCTGCTTCTGAGTGACCCTTTAGCTTATTCAAGCCACCTTCTTCATTTCCAATGACGATTGCTTCTTTCATGTTTTCTCCTTTTTCCCACATAAGAACTTTTCCATATATAAAGGAAATTATGAAGCCTTTATTTTCTAAACAAGATATGGAAAGTAGGTTCTTTGTCAAACTTGGTACATAGAGTATGTCCTTCATATTTATTGGAGTCCCTAAGTTAAGCTTATAGTTTGATTCTCCCACTCCCTTGATAGGGTATTGATTATCATCTTCAAGTGTAACTTTATGAGAAAACTTCTTTCTTGAAAGGCAAGAGAGAACATCTCTTTGACCTTTCATGTTCTTGGAAGCACCACTATCAATGATCCAAGTGTCCTCTATGGGTGTTACTGATCCGGAGAGGGCCGAGATTAAGACATAGTCTTTAATTCGTTCTCTTAACATCTTTGCGGGTGGCTATTCATATTCAATTGCATGGGCATGATGCCTCGTGTTTTTCCTCTTGTATTATTCTCATCTAGTTGGACAATGTCTCGCAATATGTCCCATCTTGTCACAGTGGTAACATTGAACAAATGAGTAATCTCTTTCCTTTCTTTGTCCTTTCTTCTAGAATCTCTTTGGTTGAATTCTTTATGACTGAATTTGTTTTGGGGGTGAGACTCTTTATGAGTTTCTTTATGGAAGCAAGACTTCTTTCTTCCTCCTTTAGTGTGAGTAGCTAGGGCTTGATATTCGTCTCTTGAAAGTAAAGCTTCCCAGTTAGCTACTCTTGATTCTTCTTGAATGCATTCTTCCCACAGACTATAAAATAGTAGTTTCTCCTTTCTTGCACAAATGGTTTGGATGGATGCATCCCAAGGTCTTGAGAGACCATTAAGGGTTGTCATTATAAGTTTTTCTTCATCTATAGCATCTCCGATCGCTTCTTGTTGTTCTTTGAATTGAGATATTCTGGAGAAATATTCTTGGATTGATTCTCCTCTCTGCATCCTTGTAGTCTTGAGTTGAGTTCTTAGATTCATCTTCTAGTTTATGTTCTTTCCTTCATATAGTCTGGTTAGGGCATCAAACATTTCTTTCAAAGTCTTCTTTGATGACACTTGAGGAATCAACTGATCTTTGATCGAATCTGCAATGATTCTTTTGGCCCTAATTATGTCCTTGTGGTGTTTTGCTTTATCTGCAGCATCGGCGGGTTTTGGTACTTCTTCTTTGATGAATATTACTAGGTCATTCTCTTCAAGAATGAGACCAATCCTATACTTCCAGGAACGGAAGTTTTCCACACCTTCTAGCTTGTCAACAAGCTTAGTACTTGGAGACATCTTTTACCTGGAGCTAGGAAAAATACCAAAAAAATGAAAATGCTCAAAATTGAATTCTGAACTTACCAAGAGGTGCGCTTGACTGAGGCGAGTAGCCTGGTGTGGTTAGATTTCAAAAAATCCAACGTTTCACCCTCCAAACTTGATCTGTGGATTTTTGGACTAATGCTTCTGGTTTTCTGGTACTTTTGGTACTCTGGTACTTCTGGTACTTTTGGTACTCTGATTTTCTGGTACTTCTAGTACTTTGTGAAAACTAGGGTTTCACTTTCCGGGAGATCTAGCCACTGAAAATTTGCACTGAGAATGCCAAAGTTATCCTTGAGGAAGGGCGCACTTTTCTAGATGATTTTTGGGTTGAAATACTTCTCCAACAAAAATCCCTAATTTGCATGTACGACAAAAGTGACGTTTTTCACTTTCTCTTGTGAAAGATGCTCTCTTCAGCTTAGCTCTAAAACCATGTTAAGGTTTAAGCTATTATTAAGTTTATTTTCATTTCGCTAGATAACAATAGCATAGATAGGATCACTGAGAAATACACAATCACAAGAGACACATAATTTATCCTGGGAAACCCTCATGGGAGAGAAAACCCAACAAAAACTTCCTTAATATAGATAGACAATACAATGCCAAGAGATAACTCAAACAAATACAGAAATTCCTCTCCCAAGAATGTGCGTCTCTCTCTCTTCTTCCTTCTCCAACTATAGCTATGAACTTGTTCTCTGATGAACAAGTGAGTGTGTGTACAAATGAGGCACTAGCCTCTTTATTTATAAAATCTGGCACGTGTGGATGGAGGTGTCTTTTCACTAGCAGGGTTGACTTCTTGTTCTGGGTAGTTATAACCACCTTTATTATATTATGAGGCCGACTTCTTATTCTGCCTATTACAATTAGGGTTTGACCAATCCATAAAAGGGGATTTGGTCATTTACAATACCCGACATGATCAATCCTCAAAAGGGGATTGATCTAATGAATAATATATCAATAATAAATAGAATACTCTTTGCAGTTACATTATTTCAACAAGAATATCTTTGAATTCAAATCCAGCAAATGAACAGGGAGGCTCAAGTGATTAGTGACCCCATTACATAGCAGGAAAAGTTCACGGAGATCAAAGAAGCCAATGAATGACTCGATGGAATGTATGAGGCCACTCGATCTTCCAAGAAACAAATTGGGAATTTCAGGCATGTAGTTCAGGATATGTATGTCAAGATGTAACAGTTAGATTCCAATGCAGAAACTAAGTGGCAGACCCTACTGGCCACTAAGCCTATGGAGCCCGATGTTGCAACTGCGCAGGAATTCGTTGCAGGAGCCTCTATATTGATGCGAAAGTGGTAGGACCAGGTAGAGAAGTACGATAAATTCGTCTAGAAAGCAATACAGTTCATCCCTGATTTGGACCCTATATTTGAAGGAAGCCCCAGTGAGGAAGCGGAGGGTTGACTCAGGGCGATTCAATGGCTCCGAGTCAACGGTAGTGGTCAGGGCCTATTGGGCCCTCTATTTTTGGAAATAAAAAAATTTTGGGGAAAGTAATGAATGTGAGCTGGAATATTAAGAAGAAATGGATACATCCAAAAGCACCATGAGCTAGTTGGACGAGTAGTGAAAAAGGCCAAGCGCATCGAGCGTCAGCAAGGAAAATATGGAAAAGTAGCAGACTAAAGAATCCAAGAAGTGGCCAAGGGAAAAGTATAAATATGGAGCTATGTAATGGGAAAAGGGTTGTTGGGGTTTTTACTGTTTCTCTTGCTATTGTAATGGTCTCGGCCAATAGTCTTGTTGCCTTCACAGCACGATATTGATTATGTAATGAATTATGTGAAGTTGTGTCTTGTTGTGCAAGATATTGTATTGGAGATATACGATGTATAATTATTTTGGAATGTTGGAAGTTGCTAATATAAATATGTGTTTGGGCCCTAAAATCTTTTGTTGTGCTGATATGATATGATGTGTATGAATCTACAGTTTTGTCGTGCAATTGTTTCTTTCTTGTCTGGTTAAGTATTTGATCGTTGTTTATGGATATCTTTAGGATATGCTACATGTCTCTAATTAATGCTAAGATAAATACGATGTTTTGTTCTCTCTGACTTGCTTCATCATCCAAGTCTCGGCTACGCCTTGGGTGAGACTTCTTTCCCTTGCGAAAGGATGAATATGTTGACGTATCTAGACTACAACGGTGCCTTTTGTTGGAAACCTTAAAGAACCATGGTCTCAATATTGTGCCAACATATATGGGGTACACGAGTTAAATTGATAGTATAAGGAGATTATAAAATTATTATCTCAGTTATGGGAAGGATCGTCGATGGATTTATTCTGAACAGGATATCCAAAAACTAGAGGTTGACACTAGGTTAGGCCAAGCAACTATGTTATCTAACCTAATATCATTGATTATACCCTCCCATTTTATGCATAAGGAAAAATCCTTGGCATATTAATTGGTGAATGAGAGAGTTACACATACCAATATTTCAAATGTACGGAAATGGACAAATCCCATACCTCCTTAACTCAAGGAGGAGTGTAATCGTATGAATGAATTTGATAATAAACAACCAGATGGGGTGTCAATGAGTGGGGTTCAAACATGTCATCAAGTTGCCACTTCACCATGCATTCAAATCCCATCAAGGTGTGAGCAAGAAAATTTTAATGAGACCAACCGAGAGGTGGAGGGAGATAATAGGGAGGAGTATGAACTCTTCCCCACCAATTGTTGAAATGATGATTTTTGATGGAGTTTCTTGGTGTCGATACAATGAGGAGACTGATGAGTTTGTCATTGAACTGTGCTTCTTGAGCTGGCAAAGTACAGGGGAGGAATACAATGATGATAATTCAAGGAGGAGCTAGGAATTTTTAAGTATGGTGATTATATCTTATGTGTTGAGGATATCTTCATATGCTCAGTTGCATGAAGATATTTTCTACCCTATTATGCATTTGAGAGAATGGAGGAATAGGTGTCGGTTCATGAGTTGGTTGGATTGGGGTTTCATCGCATTGTTTGTTCCAAGTGACCTATTATATTGTCTTTTGGTGTTATGGTGGATCATCTAGGGTTTTTTATTGGTTTGGAGTGGGTGAGCCAATTTGCATGTAGACTCTAGTAAATTTTTATCAGTCGGGTTAGGGTGGAAGTTAAGGGAGTCATCTGTCTTCATTTGTCTCCCTCTCCCTCGAATTTTCACCATTTGTTTCATGGTGTTGTTTCTTTCATTTTATTGTTATTTTCTGAGGGAGTCTTTTGCAGGTAGGATGTTTCATAGCTTAGGTATGGATAATGGAAGGTTGGGGTGGTTTCTGGGTAGGCCTCAACCTTGGGTAATCATTCTCATTCATCCAAAGTAGTTGGCGAAGCATGGGAAGCTGATAAAATCTTCAAGGTGAATTTTTTTGCAGTGGCCAAACAATAAGTTGAGGAGGTGGAGAATGTTGTCAGGGCTCAAAGATAGGCCCTTTCTGAAGCTCGTATCTTCTAGGAAGTCAAGGGATGGGTGAATGAACTAGTATATTCTCGTACTCGAGACACCAATTTTTTTAAGATAGTAGAGACCTACTGGATGGTAAAAAATTTAATTTCCCAAGCCTTGGAAAATAAAAGGGAAGAATAACAAGACATCCTTCAACAATTATGATTTTTGAAGGAAAATTTGAGGCTATGTGAAAAGTGGTTTTCGGGACTGGAATATCAATATTAAAGGTTACAGAGGAAGCATGAACTTCTAAGCAATAGGAGGGATCCTTTGTTTCAAAGGGAACTCAAGACAATGGACTATTGTTCTGGATGAAGATCCATAGCCATCAGGAACTGTCCAGGATGAAGACAGGGAGACCAATGTATTGGTAGATGTTTATCTATTTTTTAAGTTTCTCTAATAGCATGAACATCAATTATAGGAATTTAGGTTTGTTTATGATATCTTTTTGTAACTAGTTTTATAAAAGATTTAATAATATTGTTATGGAGAAATGTGCTTATGTTCCATTAGTAGAAGTTGTGATTTCTCTTGAAGCAGACCCCTACTAGAGATTGTTATAACATTTTCCTATATATAATATCAAGAAATAGAAATGTTTTTAGTTTTTTTTTGTTTAAATGTTACAATTAAAAAAAATATTAACTAAAAACATATAAAATTAATTACCAGAATATTTAAGAAACAAGAATGTACATCTTTTAAACTAAAATGGAATGTGTCAAAATCGAAACTCTAATATTCAATTAAAATAACATAATGTGTATTCAAAAGATAAATGATTCTTCGATAGAGTTACTATTTCTAATAAATACCTTAATCTGAAGTGTGTGGTGTTTACAATTTAAATATGATAAATAACCAATTGATTACAGTAAGTAACATTGATACAAATTATGTATAATTTGGTAATCTTCTTTAAAAATATATCTTTAAAAAGTTACTTTTCCTTACAGTAACTTAGCTTTCTAATATAGCTTTGTTTTAGCATATCATTAGTAAAATATTAATATAATTTATCATATATGAAAAATTATAATTAATTAAAATAAATACAATGGAATAACAATCAAAGTGCATAGAGTCCCCGTGGTGTAGAGCAGTCAGTGAGGGAGTGCATTGTTAAGGCACCCGATAAGTGAAGTCATTGGTTCGAAACCTCTAGGGACACCTCAAATCCAACCATGTTAAGGGTTGGTGCGGTCGAGGCCGGGTGTGATCCCCAGGTGATTTTGATGGCTTGACTACCCCTAGGTCATGGCATCTCAACCACGGGCCAATCTCGCAAGTCAGGAATATTTAGCTAACAAAAAAAAAAAGTCCATAAACACATAGATAACCTTTAAAGAGGGTCGGCGTGTTACAACTTTATAGCTCGACGCAACCTCCTTGATCCCTTGCAACCCTCTATTCCACCCACCAACTCTCCTAACACTGATCAGAACTGGCTTGAGATTCCTTCGCCTCCCATTAGTGCACCAAATTCACCTCCTCTCCTTTCCAATACCATGTTTGATTCTGGGAGCTTCCCAGTTGATGAAGAAATTCCTCCTCTTGTGATGCAAACTTTGGAAGCTCCTTCAGAACCTTGTATCATCACCAGTCCCCAAGCTCTCCCAACAATGGAGCCAGGATGTGTGGTTGAGGAAGAAATTCCCCTCAGTTGCCCAACAAATTAGATAGCCTGAAATTCTACCCATGGACTGGCCATGGAAGAAAATCCACCAATGGATTTTGATGTAGATGTAGTTCCTCATGAGGAAATGGTTGGAAAAATTGAGTAGCCTCTGCTCAACCCACATTTTTTCTCGGACGACCACCTTCAGCTAATCTTCGAGATGCGGCAGACCCTGGAGGACCAACTTCACAATCATAACATCCTCAACCGACGCATGGACCTCCTTTTTGATACCCTGTCAGGCACACTAGATAAGAAGTGTTGTCTGAATTGCGGACAAATGTCCATCTTCACCTACAACAATGAAGGACGCCCGAATTCGTCATACCTCTAGCTTCTCTCTCATTTTGTTCAACAGGAACTAGCTACAACTAATTTTGGTTTTTCTAAACTCTTTGGTGCATGGCAACAACCATGTTATGTTTTCTGGAATTAGCCATGTTTTCCGATGTATGGCACTAGCCACGTCATGTTTTCTAGCATTAGTCATGTTTTTTAAGTTTTCCTGCAGGCCACCTGTTCTAGTTTCTCTACTTGTGACGGAACAGGTTGCAGACTCTGAATATTGTATTGGAACGATGCTTTTTTAAGGTAATATATTTCTTTTACTTACAAAAAAAAATGTTATTATATTATAATTTTTGAAATTTCAAATGTTTCCTATTAAAATAATTTTCTTTTCTTTTCACAATATGTTTTTTTATAAATTTTATAAAATTAAAATTAAAATAATTATAATTTTTTTTTAATAATATATTTCTCAAACAATGACTAGGGGGTATAAACCCAATCCACACTCATCAACATTGCCCCCCGAGGGGACCCGAGACCCCCTAATATATATATGCCCCCGCAGAGTCACTTAAATTGAATGGGAGAAAGTGGGATGACTATATATTGGACTAAACTACTTGAAAACTATGCTTGGGGATTAAAAAAGTAATATATATCCATTGTTTTCTTTGATTCTTGGACATCCCAAATCCAAATCTATTTTCTTTCCTCTCTGGAGTCCTATTGGACCCCATCCCTCCGGGTTATTTATACCCCGGAAAATCTTGTGGGATTCCCCTCCATATTCAATCAATTCTCTCCTTTCTGATTTCTCTCCTTTCATTTCCGATGGAAAATGGTTTCCTACATTATTCCATCCACACCCACACTTTAGCACACATGCACGAGATTCCCACCCCACTGCAATAAGCCCCCCACAAACACAAACGTCCAGAATGCCAAAACAATGCCAATGAAGATGATGTAGATAATGAAATAGATGTTGATGCAAACGATAATGTTGATGCAAAAGAAAATAAAATATATAGTGGGCATATATATATGGTGAGCATTGCATCTTACAGAGGTAATTGAAGAGAGCAGGAAGAACATAACACAAAATTAAAACAACACAGAGAAATTATAGAGAAGGGAAATGTATACATAGCTCAATTGAAACTAAGACCATGTAGAATGGGTTCGATTGATATGAATTTATAGAAAAATTTACATGTTGCGGGTCTATCTCGAAGCCTACAGAGCTTTCGGTGGTTTCTTGAAGTTTCTTGATATTTTCTGCAGTCCGTCGTCTTTGCCAACTACCGCATTTAATTCGGCTTCTAGATTTCTTCTCACCACCTATACTAATAAACATTACATCTTAATTAATCTTTGTTTTTAACACTCCCCCTTAATGTTTATTAGGATTAACATACACTTATTAAGGGGATACTTCTTTAAGTCTTATCATGCTTCTTAACTTTACAAACTTTACAGTACTCAAAGCTTTAGTAAATATATCAGCAACTTGATCTCATGTTCTACAATATTTCAACATGATGTTGCCTTTGTGTGTTTGCTCTCGAACATAATGATGATGTATTTCAATATGTTTGGTCCTTGCATGAAAAACTAGATGCTTTGTTAATTGTATTGTGCTTTAATTATCAAAGTAAATAGTTGTATCTTTTGTTTGAGGATGATTCAATTCAACAAGAATACATCTTAGCCATGTAGCTTCTTGTGTTGCAAGTGTTTCTCCTTTATATTCAACTTATGTTGATGATAAAGTGTAATGATCCCAAGCCAAATTATTTCTTGGAATCATTAACTACTACTACTTTATTGAGTTATTAAGTGCATACAAGATTCATCGACACATGGAG
>SNQJ01S0152919.1:0-22847 GCA_010110895.2 Picea sitchensis | reverse complement strand
TACCAAGGAGACATTTTCATTTTGAATCATCTTGTACTTGAACATTTAAGTGGGGTAAAAGGAGGTTTCCCCCTCGAAGAGGCTTATTATCTGAAATTATCTCTTTTTCAAGGCTTTGAGTACTTTTCCTGAGGTTTTTATATTCTATATTGATGTTTGGTTCTTAACAGACTGCACGTTGATATGGGCCATCCTGAACTACGACAGAGAAAAGAAGTAAACACTGTGATGACCTGTCGAATGTGAATCTCATCCCATCAGTCTTGCCCAACTATATCCCACCTCTGGCTGGCACGATTAGTTGTGACAGCATCCTGAGATATTTTGACTATACATTGATCATTGCGTACCTCCTGAAGGGGATACGCACAGTTGGACCGTAGTTGGGACAGATTCTGACGCTCAAGATCAGTGATTTCAACTTAGGAGATCGCAAGAATTATGGAATTCTCGCACCACATAAGTACTTGAAAAATACAATGGGGAAGAAGTCAAAGATAGTCCCCCAACCGTGGACCATGGACATCAAAAGATCAACAATCCTTAAAGTGATGAAGATATCGCACTTCGGCAGACATCAAGAGGTTAACGCGTGTGTTAAACTCCTCCTGTCATGATTCCACGGTGGGTACCAATGGTTGAATAGGTGCATCATTGTAGATATGGTGTTGATCCACTTGATCACTGGATTGAGCATGCAAGGACCGGACCCTCAAGATTTTTACCCAGGAAAGGTTGCAGATTGCGCCCTGGTGCAGGGAATAAAGGACACCTATGGCAATGTGGAGAAAGGGAAGCAAGGATACAAGGTAGCCTCCATCCAAAATGGTGCAGTGTGCCTAGCTTGTCAACTGATAGCAGGCAAGATTGTCAGGACAAATATACCAACGCAGGTCACGGGGTTCGTCGTCGACCTCACAGGAAAGTGCATCAAAGGGATGCAGATGAACTAGGTGAGCTACCTCGTCAACCAGTTGGATCAAGATTGTTGCGAAGCGCAAGACCAAGGCTATGAGTTTCATTTCAGATGGTTTTTTATTCTCATTGCCTTTGTCACTTGGGAGATGCCCGAAGGAGCAACCTTCCCTGAAGTTGAATCATCTGAACCACTAGTCGCGAGGTTCACCACCTTGTGGTACTCGAGTGATATGGCAAAGAAGTGGCAGTCGAATGTTGTCTTCCACACATACTATCTACATCTCCCACAAGCCATTGAGTTATTCCCCAAATGATTCCAAATACACTCCATCGATTCAGGCCACTCGCAAATTTTCGCGCAGACAGGCACTTCATTTACATCACTGCGTGCAGGGATGAAACCAAGGAGGAGTTGTAGTCATACTATAAATTTATTGATGAAGACATGGAGGAGATAACTAAGGAGTGTCCAGCTGAATTCCTTATACCAGTCGAGCAGACGGAGCTCTCCAACCCCGATATCATCAGAATTCCTATGGTCACCCGAGAAGAATATGATGGACCCAACAACATCAAGAAGAAAAATAAGGAAGAGGTGCGGGAAATAAATAGCGCATCGGAGGAAACTGCGTCGAAGTCACCTGGATGAGGAGGAGATGACGAAGTAGACCAAAAAGAGGATGAAGGGGAAGAAGACAAGCAAGAATAGGGTGAAGTGACCCTGCCTAAAGATCCCCTCACAAAGGCTAAGACGTTAAAGAAAATAAAGTTTTCTCCAAAGAAACCCTCAGCGTGGAAGAAGTCACGAGCCAATAAGCCTCAATTACATATTGTACTTACGGTGGATGATATCGATCTCATCATCACAGTTGTATCATATACTTCGGAGACATTTTGCAGTGAAACGAAGCCAAACAAGAGACAATGTATGATAGGATCGAGGCGGATCTCAAATGGGTACAGCAGGCTCTCTATTCAAGCTGCGTAGTGTCTATTGTGTTGTTGTCATCAAGGGGTATAGAAGTAGGATATGATCCTACCCAACTACGCAAATTATCAGATGCGATAGAAGCTCACCTTCGTCGAGTACAGGAGGAAAAATAACAGGCCATAGAGGCCTTGAAGCAAGAAAAGGAGGAAGCCCTATAGCAAATTCGGGTTGCGAAGAAAGAGAAAGATGACTTCCGAGCAAAGTTTGAAGAGGAAAGAGAGCAGTTCCAAAGAGAGAAAGATCAGTTGCTCATAGAGTAGATTGGGATTAGAGAAGCAGTCACTCGAGCACTTCTCTACGTGCTAGGATTGGCATAGATTGAAGAAGCGACAGTTGAGAGCCGAGTGGGGAATCTCGTTGAAGCCATTCAGCAGCTTCAAGCAAGAATAGTAGAACTGGAATTGCAAGCAGTGTCGAGCACTCCGAAAGAAGTGTGAGATCAGAGGGAAGAAACTTCCCAGAGCACAGTCGAAAGAATCAAGGCATTGGCATTAGAATGCAAGCAACTCATTAATCGAAGTGCGCAGACCTATGAGTGTTTTATAGAGGACCCAGAACTAAGAACATTAGAAGCACAGCTTCAAGAGGCAAAGCAACAAGCATCGACAGTGCAAGCATAGCTAAAACTGCTTTCAGTGGTTGAGAAGATAAAAAGGTCACAAGAACAGTGTGTCGTTCAACAACAGGTCCATGCCATCTAGAGTAGAGTCATGGAAATGACCCAAAGACTCCATCTGGTACAAGACGAAGCCTGCACACTTTTCAAGGAGATCGGGGGACAAGGTGCACAACTAGAATAAGTAGTCACCACAGTGGAATAGTGCTTGGAAGGACCTGTCACCAAGACAATCATTCAGGAATTCACCGAGCAGGAGGCTCTGGTGAAGCAGCAAGTCGAGGAAGATCGAGCGAAGCTCGAGGCCTTCGAAGTAGAATTTCCCTGATAAGAGTGACTCGAGATGAGTCATAGGTGAGTGTTGGGGGCTTGCTGGCCCTCGACCAAGTTTTGGAGAACCTTGGTCATGTTTGATGATTTTTAGGACTTTGACAGGTTGGTCAAAGATGGAGCGCCCAAGCGAAGCGAAGATCACGGGATCTCGCCCTCTTTTATGGGTTTTTGGGTTTAGGGTTTATGTAACGGGTATGGGATGTCAAACCATGGGTTTACCCATGCTTAGGCCCCATTTTTAATGTATAAATAGATATCTAGGAGATGTAAGTAAGGGGGAAAGTCCTTGGAAACTAGTAGTTACTAGTCATTGATTGGCTTAGTGCATGGCTAGTTGGATTTGTGCACGAACGTGTTAAGGTTTTCAGAGCTAAGTGCAAGTTTTGTGTAAGTGCTTTGTGCACAGACTGTGTAGAGGCTCTGTGCTTGGACTGAACTCGAGGAAGGAGGATCTAGTAAGGTGCACACAGATTGTGTTGTGTCTTGGTGCATGTAAGACAATTGGAAGAAGCTAATAAAGAATAAGAAGAAGAGTTGGTGGACATAGCCCCACGCTGGGGGTGAACCACGTATATCCTGTGTTGTGGTTGCTTTGTGTGATGTGGTTGATATGTTATTGATGTGATCTATGCTTAGTGTTGTAATATTTATGTATGTTAGATGCATCTAATGTAGTAGCTTAGTGCCTTACATGTGAATGAATACTAGATCTACTTTGATGTTATATGTTGAATGGTTAGATATATTTAGATCTTGATAAATACTGTGTTGTTCTGTAATTAGGGTTTTTTCTTGTGATATGAATAAGGGTCAAAGACTAATGAATGTTAATTGCTAAGTGCTTTGTTAAGTATTGTGATCACAGATCTGTGTCCCAGCTAGTTTGTAGACACTTGAGTCCTACAACCCCCCCTGCCTCTACCTCGGGTGAGACTTCATCTTCTTCACAGGTGTTTCCGAAAGGGCCAGTAGTTAGGGTTTTTTTGGTGCATTGTTGAAGCGTTGAACCCTGGGTCTGCCCCTGTGCTAACAACTACAAAATTACAACATTTTACAAGGAAATTTTCCTAAAAATTTCTCTTCATCTCGTCTCCCCCCCACCTGGACCCCCCTAGCGAGATATGTGGTGGGGAAACCCCTCCAAACCCCCCACCAAGTAATGGGATTCAAACATGGTTGAAACAAGATCTCTGAATCACGAATATAATCAAGCTCGACAACCAACAATCTCCCACTTGGAGACTGATCACAACAACTCCATTGTTGTTTTACTTGTTGGACTATTATCCACCTTGGACCTGGAAAATTTATCATCTTCACCTTCATGCTTGAAGTCCAACTGAAACTGAGCAGGAACTTATTTTCTCCCTAGTTACTACCTTTGTTAACATGTCTGTAGGATTCTGGCTAGTATGTATCTTTTCCAACTTCAATTGTCCATCTTCCAAAATGGATCGTATGAAATGGTACCTGAGTTGTATATGCTTAGTCCTAGAATGGAAGGTCTAGTTCTTTGCAATATGAATGACACTCTAGATGTCACAGTACAACCTTCTATTCTCCTGCTTCTTTCCCAATTCCTTCATAAAGCTATGTAACCAAATCATTTATTTACTAGACTTTGTAGCAGTAACATACTTTTATTCCATTGTTGAAAGTGAAACAACCTTTTGCAGTTTCAAAATCCAACTTACTGTTGTTCCACCTATAGTAAAAACATACCCTACGGTGCTTCTCTTGTTGTATTTATCACCTTCCCTATATGAATCAACATATCCCTATATAACAGTGTCCCTCCCCATGGACCCCCCNCCCTGTCAGATAATGGGATCCAAACATGGTTGAAACAAGACCTTTGAATTAGTAAGATAATCAAGCTCCACAACCAACAGTTAGTTAGATATGTGACCTAGGACTTTAGGACTTTAGTACCTTGTTATCCTCTCACATATTCCCCCCCTCTTCCCTAGTTTTTTGGATGAAGGATAGTAGTAACTGCCATACAAAATATCTATTGGTAACCACAAGGGACTTAATGAGATTTGATCTCAAGAACTCTATGAATTTTCACACAAGAGCATCTGCCAATTGAACTAACCTTTGGGTCCTTTTAAGGTGAAGGACATGGGAGTGAGCTTTGATCTGCTTATGTGTTCATGGGTCACAATATCATTTAATATAATCTCTCTAGGTACAACCATATGTTTGACCACTACCTCAAGGTGATCCCATGGCTCCTAAAAAATCTCTTATGGGAATTGAACCTTTCCCTCTAATAAACACATTATAATCGTTTTAACACTATAAATATGATTCTCTTGCCTCTTTCTCTCTCCTATATATTTGATTATGTGATTGTTTCATGATAATGATTATTACATGTATTGAGTAATAATTTATCATCTTTTTATCTTCTCCTTTTAATCTATGTTAATCATGTATACATATTCACAATGACAAGTTTTTCTTATACGAATTTGATTTCTTCTTCTCTACCTTGACTTCCAAATTTTCTTGCTTTGAATTTTCTTCCTTGACTCCTTCAACTATTTCCCCATCTACATTATCACATTTTTTATATCAAAAGGATGGTAGGAGTGAGGGCGATCATATTTGAAGCTAAAGCAAACTATAAGTTGAATTTTATGTGGGGATTGGATCACTCTACAAACAATAAAAGAGAGGCCCTAACAACTTATCAAGGAATTGCTCTTCTTTCAAGATTTAGGTAAGGTGAGTTCATTGTCATCAATGATTTGTCCATTATCATTTTTTCTCTAAATCTATGGATTTCCCTTGCCTCTCCCTCTCTATTGAACATTTTTTAGAGCACAACACTAGACTTAAATTATTTTTTTCCACATCTCTTCCTATCAAGTTCGAAGGATCCTAAACCATGAAGCAAACAAAATGGATAATAAAGGAGCTATTGAATATAAAAGTAATTAAGGCTTCAAATGGAGGAGCAGTAGAGAATCATTCTCACTCTAATGCCACAATCATTTCTTTAGTTGAATGGAAAGGAGGGGCCTTAAGACTTAATCATTACTTCAACAATGAACCAACTAACATGCATAGTATCACTTTGGTGCCACTTCATATGCATCAACATCTCATGGATATAAAGGTCACGGGAAACAAACCTCATGGATTTTGATGGTCTCATACCCATTCATGACATCATTTAGCAGGTTATTAATGTTGATTTTTCAATAAGCTAGGTTAAGCATGTAGTTCATTCCATTTTTACATTTTTCTTAACCATAAACAATAATGTTGCAGCAACCAAGATCACAATAAGAAACACCATGCATAAGAACACAAGAAGTATCCTGGGAAACCCTTCTAAACAAGGGAAGAAAACCTAGCCAAATCCTTTGCTATATTCTTCAAGACAAATACCTTCACCACCAATAAGATCTATCACACAAGAGGGTGCTCAAACACTAGAAGACTAGTGCCCAAGAGAGGTGCATACTTTTCCCAAGAAGATGTACTTGCTGAAATTTCCAAACTCATGTGAAAGATATGATTCCTCAATGGGGAATTTACCTTTACTTATACTAGATTTATCATGTCAGCAGAAGTGTCTATTGGAACAACATGGCTGACCTCACTAGATTATAATATAATTAATATTAACCAGATTAATTATCTTTTACATTAGTTACCAGTCACATTAAGGTGGGGCCGACCTGTACCCTTTACATCACAATTAGGGTTACATGCATGTCTGACTCTTGAGAAATATGGCAAGGGATCTGATACACCCACTAGTGCTAATCCACTAGGGGAACATCCATAGGGATGTCCATATCTCTGGCTCACTGCATTACACAGAAGAACCACTTATTCACTAGTTCTCGGCCACTAGGATCACATTCACCTATGCTTGTCCACAGGCACGTCCACTCAATAGATATTATTTCCCACTACATTACACAGGAGAGTCATCTGGATTTTCTCTTCAACTCTTATGCTCAAAGGAGGATAATACATCATCTTCATTTTTGTTCTCATGACATTGCACCCAACACTTTGGGATTTCACACGTTCACCTTGTGCTCAGCCACAGGAAAGTCCAATACTGCAGATCACTTTTCTCACTGTGTTACACAGAAGAATCATCCGGAGTTCTTCTCAGCTCTTTTTATGGAGGAGGTCATATCTATGTTCCATCTCTGTCTCGGATAGGAACCACACACCCTTATCATGGGATTTCTCTTAGGTTTGTAAGCTAGAGAATGTCTCACATAACTGCAATGATCCACATCTCACAATTTTGTAAGTTGGAGAATGTCTCACATAGTTGCAATCATCAACACTCCCTCTCAACTAGGGAGGCATTCTTCATCATGCCAAGTCTCACACGGATGTACTTTGAATTTTTTCTTGGGTGGAGTCATCAACACTCCCTCTCAACTAGGGAGGCATTCTTCACCAAGTTATTTTGGTGAAGATGTATGTGATCTGCTCATGTTGTTATCGGGTAAATCAGTGAATGTGGACATAGACTAATCCCCCTAGATCCACCTAGATCTAGAACAAAACACGATAGAACATGGCGCTTTCCCTAGGTTCTAATCATCAAATTTACTACCAAACAAAAGACGATAGACATACCTTTAAATGTCGCTTCCTTATGTCTTTGTTGTTCATGTTTCACTCCGGTGTTCTTGTGATATTGATCCTACAGTGAGACACAAACCAACCAAAGTGAAAGTAGTAAAGTATATTCAATGACAACCTATGCATATGATCTAGGAATTATTCAATAAAAAAATATAATTATATGGGAAAGAAGCATGCCACTATATTATGTTAAATAATAGGAAGATAGATTACAACCAGATGCCTTGATGTCGTAAGGTTCCTCCCAACAGTTCCTTGCTTCCCACACACTTTTGATCCAATAATTCTAAGACTATAGATCTGACATATATCTTGACAAAAGAAAAACTCAAAGCCACTCTAACCAAGCTAATAATTCCAAGCCAAATCCAACTTAATCCCAAGCCAAGCTCAAGTTAACTTTCTCCATGAGAGATCCTCTCCTTTTATAAGATGAAGAGGATAAAGTGAGGAGGTTAGGATGGTACCACTAAATCATGAAAGCGAGTAATATCCAAACCATTCGGAGGCCACTTCACCATAGAAGCTTCTCCTTCTATAAGCATCGAGAAAATGCCCATTTTCCCACGTACAAAGGTCGCCACAACCTGGCTATAGTGCAGCCTACAAAAATTCCATGCCCTAGATATAGTGTAGCATGCGTAAATCAGGCATTTCCGCACCCCATCTATGGTGAAGCCCACGGAAATCCTCCAAAATAGGGTTTTTAGGAAAACACAACTTCTTCTCTCAAGGAAAGTTCTTCTCCCTTCTTTCTTCAGGAATTCAGGCCACTGCCTTCTCTGAAGGCAACAGATAGGTTTACATCATTAACGATCATGAGGGTGACGAAAATAATGTGTAACAGAGAGCCCCCCAAAGTATGAAGTTAGAACAGAATGATAGCTGAAATACTTTGTCGAGTGTGTGTAGGGAACAAGGAACAGTCAGTCGAAAACTTGCCAACAAACAAGGAAATACGGTACAATAATATATCATCACTGAGGTAGGAATTCCCATACTCATAATACAAGTGACTCAAAGCATAAATGTCGACATGAAAAGATCCATGTCAAGTAATATAGGTCATGGCCACCAAACATACATTGTGGATCCATGCCATTATGATTCAAATCTGAACATAGCCACCAAAAATACACTGTGGATATATGTGTTAAAGACTCAAATTTGAACATAGCCACGAGACATACAATGTGGATCTATGCAACAGTAAAAACTAAATAGACTCCAACGCAACCTGAATTAGTGAGAAAAGATTCAGGGTCGTCATCTCCACTACTCTATAGTACGAATCTAACCATGTGAATACATGTGTTGAAGTTGAACATGGTAGAAACCACTTGATTACCGGTCATTAAGGAATACCATTAACAAGTTTGAAGGAAATCATCATTAATGTCAATGAATCCTAAGGTACACCGGTACAATCCAATGGGTGTGAATTAATGAGCTGAAGTCGAACACTCGGTGGAATCTCCCAATTAGGGGTCAATAATTAAAACCCACTGTCGAATGCGACGAAACCTGCCATTGAGGCATGTAAGTTCCAAGGTACCAATTAGTTTCTAAGTCTAATTCCTGGATAATGAGTTGAATTCGATAGGAAAAGACTCGTCACATAAGGTCCTTAATGTATCCCCCATCAATGACATGAAACAAGTAACAAGATTTGGTGTAGATCAGAGTAACAAGTGATTTAGGACTGACTCAGGGATGGCCGAAGCAATAGAAGGCTTAAAAACTGCAGAAATGGACGACGCAATAGAAGGATTTTCGGGTTGAACTTCTCTTCAAACATATTGACGACACGACAACTGTCTCGGAAACACTGACTCAACAACAGGGATCACAGACCAAAGGGTAATCTTATAAAGGAGTATGATCAAGAGACAAGCACATTTTCCAACCTAGACACAATGCAAGTGAAAGGGTGTCATGTTCAAAAATGACTCTTCCATGGAATACAGGTTTAGACACATTTTTTTCCCAACTTTTCCCCCACCATTTCTGGCAAGTACCTCTTTATTTTTACACAAGCTTGAGGAGGATAACATATGCTTGTTGATGTAAGCTCATCCTTTGGATGAGTCCCTCGGAGTATGTTTAACGAACCCTAAAAAGGAGTGGTTTGGTCCCATATGGGCCTTTCGATGCTTGTTTAATGAGTCCAAAGAAAGAAAACTCAAGGGTTTTTCATTTTTAGAGAGTTTGAAAAACACTTAAAGAGAACTTTCTCCGTTCATTTTTCGTAATTTAGTCTGATGAGACCAAAAAAGAGATAAACTATCGCTCAACATACATTTTCTTCAAATACTTTTACGAGCGTGAAAAGAACAAGGTCACTCGGAAATCTTTTCATATTTAGAGAGTCTGAAAAGAGCTTAAAGGGAACTCCAGGGGGTTCATTTTTCGTATAACCTTTACGAGTCCAAAAAAGTGATAAAAGTATACTCGGTTACATTCTCATTTATTTACGAGCACGAGAAAGAACAAAGACTAAGCTCGGTAACCTATTCTCATGTATTTACGAGCATGAGAAAGAACAAATACTAAGCTCGGGATTGTTTTCATTTTTTATGCCAGCTTTAAAACAAAACAAAACTATGCTGGGGATAGATTTTTTTTTTACACAAGCTTAAAAACTAAACAAAAATATGCTTCGGCCTGGTTTCATTTTTACACAAGCTTGAACCAAAGGAAACTATGCTTGAGGTAGGTGGTTTCATTTTTACACAAGCTTGAACCATAGAAAATTATGCTTGAACTTCCCAACACATAACAAAGGTATGGTCGGCACTTAGCCCCCAGTTTAAGANATGAAGTCCAGAGGCTGAAAGAATTTCCCTCCAAGATTCATTTCATCCAACTGCAAAGGCAGAGGAAAGGAAGCTTCAAATACTAGACGAAGGACTTTACTCAACAGAGAGAGGGAATAAATCTATTTCATTTTTTAATGAGCTTGCCACAGAGAAGAAAAAATATTCTCGAGAATCTAGGTTCAATCCCTAGACCTATGTTTTATTTTTTAACGAGGTTGCCATAGAAACGAAAAACTATCCTCGTAACTGGTTTCATTTTTTAACGATCTTGAAATTAGAAAACCATGCTCAAGCTGGTTTCATTTTTTAATGAGCTTGAAATCAGAAAACCTATGCTCGTGTACTCTTCTTGGTCATGGCTTCCAAGAGGACAATGCTCTGGAAGGACACCATGTCAAGGGACAAAACTCGGTCATGGCTTCCAAGAGATCTTCATTTGACGAAAGAAAAACACTCTGGAAGGAACACATGTCGAGGGTCGGGAGAGGGGTAAGGATATCAAACTCCACGGTCCCTATCGAAGAGATAACCATGTCAACTACCGGATGTAGGCCATCAGAAGCTGAAGTAATGGGAGACAACGCCACATAATTAACATGTGGTTGGGGCGATATCGTCTGCATATAAGAACCATTTAGGGAGGTAATCCAGTTAGGACCAATGAATGAAAGATGATCAATAGCCACCATTCTTCCATCGTGAGGGAAAGATATCACACGAAAAAGAGTGGACACAATAGCTTTCATGGCATAGACATAATCTCGCCTAAGGAGTAAAGCAAAATCCAAAGGATCTTGGACTACCATGACATCAATAAAGACAGTTTTCCCTCCCAAAGTTACAGAAAACTGAGGAAGAGTCCCTAAAGGTTGACTAGTTCTTTTGTTGAAAGCTAAGAGATTCTGCGTAACTGGTGCAAGTTGAGGACAACCTGAAGATTGCCAAGCAATAGAGGACAAAATATTAACGGATGCACCTTCGTCTATAAGCGTCTAAGGAACGTCCCGACCATAAACCTGTATTGTAATCTAGAAAGGAATGTGAGAGGGAAGACGAGGTGCAAGTAGCACACCCCAATTAAAAAGGATGGCCTCATTACTTGGAGGAGGTTCCACAGGAGAAGGAGGAATGTTTCCCAGCACGGTAGATTCTGTATCAACGAGAAAAACATGAGAAGTATCAGGTTTACTCTCTAGCGGGAGAGTAGGATTGACTAATGATGACATCAAATCGACCACTTGGGTTTTATTCTCCAAGGGGAGAATGGGGTCGACGGGTGGAAACGGATTTACCACCTGGGTTTCACTCTCTAACGGGAGAGTGGGATCGACCGAAGATGGGATCAAATCAACCACTTGGGTTTCACTCTCTAACGGGAGAGTGGGATCGACCGAGGATGAGATCGGATCGACCACTTGGTCAACTGGTTCAACTGAAGACGTGACCAAATTGACTACATGATCAACCGGACTGACCGATGAAGGAACCGGATTGATCATTCCATCAACTACAGGTGGGTCGAGAGTAAGCTTGTGATAAGCAGCTGGAAGTTGAGGCTGTGAAATAGTCGTGTCTTCTAGGAATTTTGAGGCTTCATCCATATGAGGGCAAAGGTGAGTTTGATGACTCCCTCTGCATAACCTACAAGGAAACTCGACTCAACTTTTCTTCTTCCCAAGGGTATTTTGACTAGTTGACGGGAGGTCATCAGCATGTTGTTCAGAGGCTGACGACATGGGTTGGCGAGGATATGTAGACCATGCTTCTATAACCTTGGATAGACCAAAGAAATCCTTAAGAAGATGGCTACCCTTGCAAAGCCTACAGGGGTACTTGGGCTTACAGGTTGTTTGGGTGATCTTGACATCATCAACACTCCCAGCACGATTAACAGTAACTGGTTGTTTTCCAACATGTCTGGCAGTGGTTGGAAATTTGGATCCTTGCTTATTTTTCTTCTTCTTAGTCTTTGATTTCTTCTTCTTCTTAGCGACCAAGTTGCTAGCTTTAGAGCTTTCACTCGGCGAAGAAGATGAAATCGAAGAAGACCTTGCAAGGGAAGAAGGTGAAGAAGATCTTACTGGTGAAGAAGGTGAAGGATCAACATGAGTTTGATTTCCTTGGAAGGAAGTGATTGCAAATGAAGCACTAATTGCATTCGGGATTACTTGAGTCGAAAACAACCATACCAGTAATCCAATTGTGAGACTCGGAAGGCTCAAAGTAGCGATGTGAGGAGGACTAATGTTTCCATAGGAGGGAAAAACAAAAGGTTCCCCTGGAGCAGGGGTTCCTTCATTGGTCATTTCGGGAACTAACACCATATAAAACAAATCCAACCTAGAGTCTGCTAAGGAAAACAAACATCACACGCTAAAAATCTAGGAAGCAAGCAAACAAACAAAACCTTCTCACAATGAGCACACTAGTTGGTGATGAAATCCAATGTCGCGGGAACAAAGTAAGAAGGGGATGAGATAGAGCGGGTGGAAAAGTTACGTTGACGACCTACTTAATAGACTTACACCCTGGTGCAAGCTCCCACACATAAACATGGGTATACCCTCCAAGGAGCCTGAGTGAGTTTGGCCAATGTCGATTCCAGGTACCGTGAAGACTTGCCCCTCCACAGTCACCTTGTGTAAAGACCCTAAAGAGATATGCCACTAAGGTTACCAATCACTACAGTAATTCCTGGGGAAACATTCGATAGTCCGATCCACGCGCAAGGGCAGGGTATCTGTCCTGAAATCAACTTGAAAGGCTTACACTCATCATTGTGGGTATACCTCTCAAGCAACCCCCATAATATGCGCAATCTCTACACCAATACCAACAAAGCAGGGTGACTAACTCTACCAGTATCAATGCGACCTCATGATTGACCCTTGTGTTAGAAGGGCTTCCTAGGACAAAATGTAATAAGTGGATTTCACTGCTCCCTAAGTCAAGATTCTATATTTGTTTGCATCTTTGAAAAGTTATCTTTCACACCTATTCCAAATCCCTACAACTAATCTAATGTAGGTTTGCTACCAGAAAATATAAAAATGTCTAATCAATTTTTATAAGCGCTTTATTTTATGGTTGTTGTTACTCAAAAGGAAAATGGTGTGGACAATATGGTGTTTTGACCGACTCGANACCTAGAGTCTGCTAAGGAAAACAAACATCACACGCTAAAAATCTAGGAAGCAAGCAAACAAACAAAACCTTCTCACAATGAGCACACTAGTTGGTGATGAAATCCAATGTCGCGGGAACAAAGTAAGAAGGGGATGAGATAGAGCGGGTGGAAAAGTTACGTTGACGACCTACTTAATAGACTTACACCCTGGTGCAAGCTCCCACACATAAACATGGGTATACCCTCCAAGGAGCCTGAGTGAGTTTGGCCAATGTCGATTCCAGGTACCGTGAAGACTTGCCCCTCCACAGTCACCTTGTGTAAAGACCCTAAAGAGATATGCCACTAAGGTTACCAATCACTACAGTAATTCCTGGGGAAACATTCGATAGTCCGATCCACGCGCAAGGGCAGGGTATCTGTCCTGAAATCAACTTGAAAGGCTTACACTCATCATTGTGGGTATACCTCTCAAGCAACCCCCATAATATGCGCAATCTCTACACCAATACCAACAAAGCAGGGTGACTAACTCTACCAGTATCAATGCGACCTCATGATTGACCCTTGTGTTAGAAGGGCTTCCTAGGACAAAATGTAATAAGTGGATTTCACTGCTCCCTAAGTCAAGATTCTATATTTGTTTGCATCTTTGAAAAGTTATCTTTCACACCTATTCCAAATCCCTACAACTAATCTAATGTAGGTTTGCTACCAGAAAATATAAAAATGTCTAATCAATTTTTATAAGCGCTTTATTTTATGGTTGTTGTTACTCAAAAGGAAAATGGTGTGGACAATATGGTGTTTTGACCGACTCGACAGTTATGCAAAGAGATCAAAATGAAATCTTTTCATTTCGATGAAAGTTATGCTATAAGAAGTAGAAAACATTTTAATTCCCAGATGCACAATGTCCCAAAATTTAATTAAACACATCAATATCAATATTCTCAAGAAATGAGAAAAATAGATTGTACACCAATACACGATTCATGGCCCCCCCATATACATTATCACAATTTTTTATATCAAAGGGGTGGCAGGAGTGAGGGCGGTCATCTTTGAAGCTAAAGGAAACTAGAAGCTGAAGTTTATGTGGGGATTGGGTCACTCTACAAACAATAAAAGAGAGGCCCTATCAACTTATCAAGGAATTGCTCTTCTTTCAATATTTAGGTAAGGTGAGTTCATTGTCATCAATGATTTGTCCATTATCATTTTTTCTCTAAATCTATTGATTTCCCTTGCCTCTCCCTCTATATTGAACATTTTTTAGAGCACAACACTAGTCTTCAATTATTGTTTTCCACATCTCTTCCTATCGAGTTCGAAAGATCCTAAACCATGAAGAAAACAAAATGGATAATAAAGGATCTATTGAATCTAAAAGTAATTAAGGATTCAAATGGAGGAGAAGTAGAGAATCATTCTCACTCTAATCCCACAATCATTGCTTTAGTTGAATGGAAAGGAGGGGCCTTAAGACTTAAGCATTACTTCAAAAATCAATCAACTAACATGCATAATATCACTTTGGTGCCACTTCATATGCATCAACATCTCATGGAGATAAAGGTCACGGGAAACCAACCTCGTGGATTTTTGTGGTCTCATACCCATTCATGACATCATTTAGCAGGTTGTTAATGTTGATTTTTCAATAAGCTAGGTTAAGCATGTAGTTCATTCCATTTTTACATTTTTCTTAACCATAAACAATAATGTTTCAGCAACCAAGATCACAATAAGAAACACCATGCACAAGAACACAAGAAGTATCCTGGGAAACCCTTCTAAACAAGGGAAGAAAACCCAGTCAAATCCTTTGCTATATTCTTCAAGATAAATACCTTCACCACCAATAAGATCTATCACACAAGAGGGTGCTCAAACCCTATAAGACTAGCTCCCAAGAGAGGTGCACACTTTTCCCAAGAAGATGTACTTGCTGAAATTTCCAAACTCATGTGAAAGATATGATTCCTCAATGGGGAATTTACCTTTACTTATACTAGACTTAGCCTTTCAACAGAAGTGTCTATTGGCACAACATGGTTGACCTCACTAAATTATAATATAATTAATATTAACCAGATTAATTATATTTTACATTAATTACCAGTCACATTAAGGTGGGGCCGACCTGTACCCTTTACATTACAATTAGGGTTACGGGCATGTCTGACTCTTGAGCAATATAGCAAGGGATCTGATACACCCACTAGTGCTAATCCACTAGGGGAACATCCATAGGGATGTTCATATCTCTAGATCACTGCATTACACATAAGAACCACTTATTCACTAGTGCTCGGCCATTAGGATCATGTTCACCTGTGCTCGTCCACAGGCACATCCACTCAATAGATCTTCTTTCCTAGTGCATTACACAAGAGAGTCATCTGGAGTTTCTCTTCAACTCTTCTTCTCAGATAAGGCTAATACATCATCTTCATTTTTTTTCTCATGACGATGCACCCAACTCTTTGGGATTTCACACATTCACCTTGTGCTCAGCCACAGGCAAGTCCAACTCTGCAAATCACTTTTCTCACTATGTTACACAGAAGAATCATCCGGAGTTCTTCTCAACTCTTTTTATGGAGGATGTCGTATCTACATTCCAGATATATCTCAGATAGGAACCACACACCCTTCTCATGGGATTTCTCTTAGGTTTGTAAGCTGGAGAATATCTCACATAGCTGTAATGATCCACATCTCACAAGTTTGTAAGTTGGAGAATGTCTCACATAGTTGCAATCATCAACACTCCCTCTCAACTAGGGAGGCATTCTTCATCATGCCAAGTCTCACATGGATGTACTTTGAATTTTGTCTTGGGTGGAGTCATCAACACTCCCTCTCAACTAGGGAGGCATTCTTCACCAAGTTATTTTGGTGAAGATGTATGCAATCTGATCATGTTGTTATCGAGTAAATCGGTGAATCCAGACATAGACTAATCCCCTTAGATCCACCTAGATCTAGAAAAAAACACGACAGGACATGGCGCTTTCCCTAGGTTCTAATCATCAAATTTACTACCAAATAAAAGATGATAGACATACCTTTAAATGTCACTTCCTTATGTCTTTGTTGTTCCTGTTTCACTCCGGTGCTCTTGTGATATTGATCTTGTAGTGAGACACAAACCAACCAAAGTGAAAGTAGTAAAGTATATTCAATGACAACCTATGTATATGATAAAGGAATTATGCAATAAAATAAATATAATTCTATGGGAAAGAAGCATGCCACTATATTATATTAAATAATAGGAAGATAGATTACAACTGGATGCCTTGATGTCGTAAGGTTCCTCCCAACAGTTCCTTGCTTCCCACACACTTCTAATCCAAGAATTCTGAGACTATATATATGACATCTATCTTGACAAAAGAAAAACTCAAAGCCACTCTAACCAAACTAATAATTCCAAGCCAAATCCAACTTAATCCGAAGCCAAGCTCAAGCTAACTTTCTCCATGAGAGATCCTCTCCTTTTATATGCTAAAGAGGATAAGGTGAGGAGGTTAGGATGATCCCACTAAATCATGAAAGAGAGTAAGATCCAAACCATTCAGAGGCCACCTCACCATAGAAGCTTCTCCTTATAGAAGCATCGAGAAAATGCCCATTTTCCCACGTACAAAGGCCACCACGACTTGGCTATAGTGCAGCCTGAGGAAATTATGCACCCTAGCTATAGTGCATCCTGTGGAAATCAGGCATTTATGCACCCCAGCTATGGTGAAGCCCACGGAAATCCTCCAAAATAGGGTTTTTACAGAGGAAAACACAACTTCTTCTCTCAAGGAAAGTTCTTCTCCCTTCTTTCTTCAAGAATTCAGGCCATTGACTTCTCTGAAGGCAATAGATAGGTTTACATCATTAACGATCATGAAGGTGATGAAAATAATGTGTAACACATGTGTAGGAAGGTACTGCATGTGTACAATTTTCGTCTACATCATATCTCTGATATAAAGATATTGCATCTCATCGTGTTTCGATCCATCAGGAAACATTGGGTTCTGAAGGATCTTTACACACAACTCTTGGTTATCATAATAGGATCCATCTCATGGTCAATTAAATATGTCGGAAGCTTGTGAAGCCACATTGCTTCACACACTCAATGTTATATACTCTACCTTTATGTTACTCAAGACCACAGAGTTTTGTTTCCTGCTGTATCAGGAAACCATGGCAATCTTCACAGTAGAAAATCAACCGGATGTGCTCTTCTGGTCCATTGTACTTTCTACTCAATCTGAATCGGCATATCCTGCAAACTCAAGTTCACATGGGAGGCATATCTCAGGCCATATCCAATTGTGCCTCGTATATATCTCAATACATGTTTTGTTTTTGTATAGTGATTTTGTCTTGGTTGAATTAATAAATGACTAAGCACATTCACTCCATAGAATGAATAAAGTATGGTGTTAACCAGATACATCAGTGATCCAATCATTTGTGGATCAGTCTCGTCTGAATAATCATCAATATTTTTTCTTTAAATCCATCAGGGTGGTTTTTTCATTTTTTCATACTGAACTTCTTTAATATTTTCACTGTATATTTTCCTTGAATCAGGGAAATCTCATCAGTCCTTTGTCATACTTCTTGTCCCAAGAAGTAGTGCATCATACTTAGATTCTTCATCTCAAATTCAGAAGTCAAGGATTAATTGTATCCAACAAAAAGGCTTTTTGAATAAGTCATCAAAATCAAGCTCTTGTCACCAACACTGAAATAATATAGGTTTGGATCAGAAACACTCTTGGTGAAATCCAAACTCATCAATAATTTATTTATCTGATATAGTTTCCAACTCATGGATGGTGGTATGGATGGAAGTGTATCGGGTTTACAGAATCAAGTGTCTCATCATAGAAAACTCCCTCTATTTGTGAGAAACCTCTGGCTATAGATATCATTTTTTATTTCCCGACACTTCCATCAGCTGCATGCTTGATCTTATAGATCCACTTGGAATTTACCACAAACTTCCCTTGTAGTCCCTGAATAATATCTTGTACATTATTCTTTAATATATATTGGTATTCTTATGTTATGGCATCTTTCCATACCTATTCTCTTATTGCTTCTCTAAGACAAGGAGGCTTAGCATCAATAAAGTGGCTCATGACTGAAGGATAGCTCGAAAATCTCTTTTTCTTTCTCAGGATGTGCCTTGAGAGGCTTGTATGTTTCTCTGCCTCTTGAAAGTGAGTCTAGGTAGGCCTTTTCTGCCCTAATGCAATATCTCTGAACGTATCAACTAGAGCAACTGGATTAATGTTTGTCTCCCTTTGAACTGTTGAAGGCGGATAAAGTATTGTCTTACTATCAATCTCCATCTGAGATTCTCTAGATCTTTGAAAGACTAACTCTTCTTCAAGGACAACGTCTCTACTTGTCTCAATCTGTCTCTGACCAGGGATGTCGACCTGGAATTTCTTTGAAGATTCATTGTATCCTTTCCTTCTAAAGGATCTAGCTTTGATCCAGATTTTATGAGCAGAATGAAATGAATACAGATTATTAACAGGTTCTTAACACAAAATAACAGAGATACAGTAAAATTGATTTTCTATTCAATAACGAAATAAGCTGAAACTGTAAAATGCAGCGGAAACAAGCTTGTTGGAATGGTGGCGGCTTATCTCTGAGAAGAGATGTGATGGCAGTGCACATTCGCAAGAAGAAGGTTACAATGAGGCTCTGAAGGCCTTTTTACAATAAGCAATAATCCCAAAAACCCTAGATATCCAAAAACCTAACCCAAGGAGATGAAGCGCCAAAAGTCATGTGGGCCCTGTTTGGGTAAGTTAGTACATCAACTTCCCGGGGTCGTAACTTTTTCATACGATCTCCGTTTNAAAGGTATTGTTGAGGAGATTCATTTTGGGGGATTAATTATGTCTTTGATTATCATTGAGGAGATCGATACCAAAAAACCTTCATTTAGGCCCTCAAAATGGCCCCGGAAGTTAAAACTGCTAAAGATAGTAAATTGCCAAAAATGTCAGAAAATTGTTTTGAGCCAGTTGGAAAAGGTGGGTGACCACCGATATCCATATGGATCAATCCTCCCTCCTTAGGAAGCAATTTTTTCCATTGCATTGAGGTCCCCCATTAGATGAGGAAATTTCTGTTGAATTTGGACCCGGGTGAGCCACTTGCCTTGGTGCAGGAGTTGCCCTGCTTTGACAACTCGATAAAGTTGGATCATTTGTTGTCAAGTGCCCTTGATCTGTCTGTCCACAATCTGATCATTGGATGTCTGTTGTATGTAGTTTGGGTTGAGCTCTGTTGGTGTCAGTTGTTCTACTACTTCTGAGGTGTCCAATAATGGTGGGAAATATGGGCGAAGGAGATCCACATTGAACACTGGATGCAGGCCAAGGAAAGGAGGAATGTTGAGCTCAAAAGAATTATCCCCCACAGCCTTGGTGATAGTGTAAGGTGCATAACGGAGTGGGTGGGATAATAATCAAGATCCAAAAGAAATGGATCTGAAACCCTCATCATCTATGTTTAGTTTCTTGTTTCAAATAATCAAGGAAAAGATCCAATATGATCTCCAATTCAAATTGATGAGGTGGCTTGTCAATTGTTGTCCATGAGATTTTTCAGGAAAACAAATCTGGTAAATTCCTGAAAAATAGGGTCCAACAATCAATTTGAATCTCTTAAATGGTGACAGTTGTGTAAAACCTGAGAGAGGTTTTTGTGAAGGGTCATGTTCCCAACAAAAACCTCTTTTGGTTTCATCAAATTCATCTCCATATGTTCTGCAACCTCTCTTGAAGAAGAAAACTAAAACAGGAAAAAATAACAGAGTATTTCCTGTAGCTTATCAGAAAATTAGCCCTCAAAGATCAATTGGAATCTCTCAAATGGTGATAGTTGTGTAAAACATGAGAGAGGTTTTTGTGAAGGGGAATGTTCCCAACAAAAACCTCTTTTGGTTTCATCAAATACCTCTCCAGCTGTTATGTAACATATTTTGAAGATAAAGACTAAAACAGGAAAAAATAACAGAGAATTTCTTGTAGCTTTTTTGGTTCTTCTTTTAATGATTCTTTATGTACTGGGGACATTATTGTATTTCATTTGAGATATGATTTTGCATATTCAGAATGATCTTCTATCACTATGACACTACTCAACATCATATGATTTGTAATGAGGGTCTGTTACTCATGTCTTGATGTTCACGTTCTTCATCTTCAAGGCAAGAAAACAGAGTATAGGCTAGATGTAGAACTGAGTTGTTGTAGGATGCTTTAAGTGTAGCCTTGTGTTCACTAGTGAGAATTTGGATCTCTTCACATTCCCTACTTACAAGACTTCCTTGAAGAACATGAAACTCTTTCTCTTTCCCAATATTTCCACTCATGAACCTGCATGATAGCTAAAATATTTCATAAGCTATCCCATCATTTCTCACAAATCTCTCACTGATAATTTCAACAAAGTTTGCTTGTATGACCACTTTTGATTTCCAGTCTACCTGTGCAACTAAAAGTAGACCAAATGAATATGATTTTGGTCCATCATAATGCATGATGCACCTTTCTGGAGTCATGGCAGAAAAAACCCCACAATCTACGAAGATACAAATCTATCCCTGAGATAATGATGCCAAGGGGCAGTATCTCTGTTCCACGAGGGTTTGCTCATCATGTTTCCATTTTTTCAAAATTGATAAAACCCTGACAACCCCTTGACATGAAGATATCATGGCATCATCTAGAGGCAAGTAAGAAAACTTCTTATTTTCCCAACAAATATTATCGTTGGTGGATTCTGGATGCTTTGCTTCATCAAATCCTTATGACAAACCATGATTCTTTCCCCCTCTTACGATTTGCAGGTTGTAGCTTCAAGTATGAAATAATCATATGACAAGCTTCTTCACGCTTCGATTATTGAGAAAATGATATAGGAGATGCAAAAGTCTGCTCGCGATTCTGATTGGCAATTTTGCTTGTTCATCTATTGGTCGTCTCATACAATGTGCTATGCAGTGGGGAATTACTGCGGGGGTTTTCCATGATGTCAGACCCATTTAAACATTCGCAGAACCTGGAACCGACTATGATTTGGATTTTGAGCTCGGGTAATGGGTGATGGAAACCCTTTGTATTGTGTTCCCATGTTGTCAATAACCACAATGCCCGAATGTTCACTCTGTATTCTCCATGAAATTGGGCATTCAATTGGGCGTTATATGTGTTTGATATCTCATGATGACTTGATTGGGCTTGCACGTTGTTGTTGATGGTATTGTGGACAGGTTTCAACCAGAAGCAATCTTTCACCTTCATGATGAATGCCAATTATCGGAGCAGATGGCAATGACTTCTATTTGCAAAAACTAATTCTTTGAGAACAGATGGCAGTGGTCTCTGTTGATAAGACAAATTGTCTTCAGCCAGGATAACTCCTCCTTGTTGTGGCTCAGTGTGGTTCTAGTCTTTGGCTTGACTTGTGCGTTAGGGTTTGAAGATTGCATGAGCCAGCTCCAAGGCTTCTGTAACTAGAACCATAGGGTTACAAATTTTCCACCTGCAATCTGTTAGTGTATAACGTTCCTCTAAGAAAATACCTACGCCTAAATTCAGCAAAATCAGACAAGTATAATATAATGATCATTGAGAATTCGGTGATTTTAAAATGAGACCTTCGTGGGTACAAAGTGTTAGGACCACACAATGTACCTTTTTGCCTATACTTTTTGCCACTATTATACTCTTAATCACCCATATTCAAACTCATACTATCACTTTATCTGATCATTCCAAAGGTATACAACGTCCCTTCTCATTACTATACGTTTAATATGTTTTGCATAATATTTTACGTCACTCTCGTACTTAACCATTGATTAGAAATGTATAAGTGTTCAAACTGCAGATTAGCATTTGAAGCCTGTTGCTGAAACAAAGAGTTGTTACACAACCCAAGGTCGCAGATGCTGAAACACAGAGTTGTTACATAGTCCAAGGTCGCAGATGTTGAAACACAGAGCTGTTACACAGTCCAGAGTCGCAGATGCTGAAACACAGAGTTGTTACACAGTCCAGAGTCGCAGATGCTAAAACACAGAGGAAACCGCCAGAACCGACGATGCTGAAACACAGAAGAAACCGTCAGGACCGACGATGTTGAAACACAAAGGAAGTCGTTACAGTCAGCGGTCAAGCACCAACCGTCGCTCCTACATACGAATGCTAACACATCAAGAGCGCAATTCACGTGGCTGAAACAGCCCGCGAATTGCGATGCTGAAACAACAATCAGCAGCAACGAGAAGAAGTTGTTACTCCAGCCGTAACAGAAATACCTCATTCAGCACCTGTAATAGTATTTATTTGCGTGGGACTAGGA
>SNQJ01S0152918.1:0-22847 GCA_010110895.2 Picea sitchensis | reverse complement strand
TTTTTAGGCCGCTACAAATAAGGAGACCACAAGACATAGGGTTTAAGCATGTCATCGAGTTAGAAGAAGGATAAAAACTAGTGATCACCACACCATAAAGGAATCCGAAGAAGTTTAAGGATGAAATAGAGAAGGATCTAGTCCCTTCTCCTCTTGAGGGGTACTAGTAAAGAACAACGATGGAAAAATGAGGATGTGCATCGACTGCAGGGCACTAAACAAGAGGACCATCAAGAATCAATATCAAATACCTAGGATGGATGAGTTGATAAATGAACCACATGGGGCTGTATACTTCTCAAAGATTGATCTTTGATTGGGGTACCATCAAATTAGTGTTAAAGAGGAGGACATCCATAAGAAAACATTCAACTGTCATTATGGACACTATGAGTTTCTATTCATGCCCTTTGGGTTGACTAATGCACCTACTACTTTCCAGTCATGTATGAACCATATCTTCAACAAGAATTTGAGTAAGTTGTTGCTAGTATTCTTTGACAATCTATTGATCTGCAATATGACTTGGGAGGAACATCTGAGGCATGTGGATGATATCTCAAGATTATTGAGGAGGAGTCATTGTTTTCCAAGGAGGCAAAGTGCGAGTTTGGACTAACAGAGATCCTATATCAGGGACACGTGATTGGTGTGGAGGCATTAAATGTGCATCAAGAGAATATCCAAATAATATTATATTGGCCCACCCCCAGATCTATCACAAATGTTTGATGATTATTTGGGATATGCAACTATTACAGGCGCTTTGTGAAAGGATTTTCACAATTACATGCACCATTGACATACCTCGCCAAGAAAGGGCCTTTACCATGGTCAGAGGATGCACAAGTAGAATTCGACATAATGAAGAAGGTGATGAGAACCTTCCCAGTATTAGCACTCCCAAATTTCATTGAGCATCTTGTCTTGGAATGTGACGCATCCGGTGAGGGGATAAGAGTGGTATTGATGTGGAACCGACACCTGATAGATTTCGAGCAAATAAAGATAAGAGAGATAGAGAATATATATTTGATCTATGATAAGGAGATGTTGGCCATCATGCATGCACTGTCCAAGTTCAAATAGTACATGGTCAAAGGATGCTTGTTAAAGTACAAAATTCCACACCTATGCATTTGTGCCATGGCCTAACCCTTTTCCAAAGATTTCTAGACATTTTCCCAAATTGCCTCTCCAAAATAATCTAAAAAACATGCCTTATGAGCATATATGTGGGTTTTCCTAGTGCAAATATCAGACATCCGCGACTCTCCATCTTGCAATCCCCATATGCCCTCAAAAATCATAAAAAATAAAATAATTTTATGTTTTCCATCCGGTTTTTCGATTGGGATTGTTTCCCAACATCCCTTTCCTATACACAATGAAATCCAACTCCCCCAACATCTTGGTGAAGAGACAAAATCACTCTTGAGGGCTAAGGATAGTTCATGTCCCTTGGTGCAATATTATGTTGCTAGCATCTAGCAAGCCTCCCTCTCCTATAATCCTCTGAGCAACACCCCCATTATTTCTGGAAACTCCTTTTACATCATCTCTTTCTTATCTATATGGCCATTGGTTGTATCCTTATCCCTATTTGGGCCATCCAAGGTAAATTATAGTTGTTGAGTAGATGCTTGATGGATTCTTGGAGGAACCCAGATAGTGCCAAAGGTGAGATAAGTTTGTAACTTACCTTTCTAATTTGGTGTTAATAGAAGAGTTTTCTTTCCCTCCTATCATGTGTTCATTGTAGTATTTGCTTACTAAGTTCACTTTAAATATGATATATTACATGTATTCCCTTTGATCATGTAGCTACCTTCGTAGAAACTATGGTATTGTGTCCATTTTGCAGGTTACTTCCAGTAAAGGATCTAGATTTCATCAAGAACAAGGAGTGGGATCGACATCAAACGGGAGACTTAAGATGCACCTTTTCTCCCTCTTCCTTCCCCAAGTTTTCCTTGTAAAGTAGTTACTCTTTCATTTTTTTTGTGCTTGCCTTGGAGAGAAGATTTCTATCTTCTCTATACAGTGTTGATATGTTGTGATTTTGACACATAATCATGGTGGAAATATATCGTAAACAACACTTTGTGGTTAGGACTGACCACAACAGATTGAGATATTTCTTGGAGCAGTGGGACCTAAATGAAAGGAAGCATAAATGAGTGAGTAAGGTGTAGGAATATGATTTTGATATTGAGTATGTAAAAGGAAAGAAGAACATAGTTTTCAAGTCCCTATCCAGGAGACATACAACTTTCTCCATGACAGAGATCTCAACAAACTAGAATTCCATTCTCTTGGTGGAGTACTCCAAGAACACATTTTCATCTGAGTTGATGGAGGGTATTATTCTGGATGGTGGGTACAGAGTAGTGGATGAAAACATCTACTACAAAGACAGGATCTATTTTTTCCCTGATTCCACACTCAAGGATAATGTTTTGAGGGAAATACATGTGATCTAGGTGGATATTGGTGGCCAACCACCTATTCCAATTGGCTCCTCTTGACAATTTTTAGTTCAACACATTCTTCTGTAATTATTTGTAATTGTGGGTTATACACTCTGGGGATATATGAATCTCTACACAACTTCTAGGTGGATATTGGTGGTGCCCACCTAATCCAACTGGCTTATTTTAGAATTTTTCATGTCAGTACATCTTTCTGTACTTCCAAGGTCGTTTTGGGTCCCTAAATAATGTTTTTTCTGGCTTTTCACAATGAAACTATACATGAAATCAGATTTTGATGAAATAATGTGTAGTTCTCTAAAACACCTTTCCAATGGGCTATCACGCACCTAAAACGAAGGTCGTATGTAAATGTTACGACCCCAGGAAGTTGAGGTACCAACTTACCCATCGAGGCCCACATAATTTTTAGTGTTTCATCTCCTAGGGTTAGTTTTTTGGATGTCTAGGGTTTTGGCATTCATGAGTAATGTTAAAAAGGCCTTTGGAGCCTCATTGTAATCATTCTTATCAGACAAATGCATGTAGCAGCCACATCTCTTCTCAGAGATAACTACCACCATTCGAGCAAGTTGTTTTCAATTATGCAGTTTTACAGTTTCAGCCTATTTCATTTATTCAATAGAAGTTATTGTTCATTGGATATATGTTGTTGTTCTTTGTATCTCTGTGTTATTGTATTTTGTATGTTATTCCTTTTGTTCCTCTCATAAATCTGGATCAGTGGTATTAGAGCACTCTACTCTTCATTTATTTTTCTTCTTACATGTCCCCGACAAGATATGGGTATAATAACTTGGGACTTGAACCAGTCGAGCCTTTGCAAGAGTGACCACGCCGAGCCCAGAAAAAATCCATGGCGGATGAGAAGAAAGATGATGGAGCAGGAGATCCTTTTAAAATGTTTCTCAAGGAAACCCTTACATGATAAAGGAACAAAATGATGGAAAAGTATGCATAGATCCTTCGGCAGCTTCCCACAGGAGACGCATCTTCATCAAGCGGCCATGTAACCCCCTTCAAGGTACAAGTAAATTTTGATATTCCATTATTTGAAGGACTAATAGATGCGGATGTTGTAGATAAATGGTACTCCTCATGGCCATCCCTCATGTTAAGGATTGGTGGGACACTTACTCTGAGCAAAGGGCCATAGAAAAATCTGCAATATTTGTGGTTTCCCCCACATGGGATTCCTTCAGGAATTCCATTAAGGAACAGTACTACCTTTTTGGAAGCTATGAAGACCAGTACACAAGATGGACCACGTCACGTCAGGAAAGGACCAAACAATACCATATTTCACCAATAATTTCCATACACCGCGCACCAAATTGGGTATCAAAGACTTTGTATGACATCTGGTGCTCAAATACCGTGACTTGTTGTATAGATACATTCAAACATAAATGGAGTTTCGGGACATCGCATCATTAGATGTGGCTTATAGATATGTTGTCAAGATCGAGCAAAAAGAGGCAAGATTTTGGATCTGCAAACTAATCACAACCGAAGCAGGGAAAAGGTGGCCCCAACCCACAAAAAAAGGGACAGAGCAAATATGGCCACTCTCAGGAGAACTAGTCTAAGCCGAAACCTAAGAAGGGTAATGAGAAGTCGAAGAAGGACATGGGGAAAATGGTGTGAATACCATAAAATCCCTTGGAACAACACCGAAGAATGTCGCTCCAGGCAATCACTGGTGGTCAAACTGAAATCCTATGAGTCATAGGTAGAGTCTGACTCTGAATCAAATCCAGAAAGTGGAAAGCAGATAATCGATGTTGAACCCAGTGCCAATGTTGCTACCACCAAAGTCCAACTAAGTGAACCAGAAGAACTAGAGGAAGGGGAATGCCTCTTTCACTCACAAATGTGGGTAAAGGGGACTCCACTGCATTTCATTGTCAATAGTGGCAGTCAAAAGAACTTGATTTATGTTAGGGACCTAACCCCTCACATAGGTAGAATAATATATTCCGATGTAATAAAGTTCAATATTAATAAGGCCTAGCAATAAGGAAGAATAAGTCGAATGTAAGAAGACCTAATAGAACCTTCCTCTTCTAGGAGGATCTTCCTCTAGATGGTTCTTTTGATAGACATATTTAGTACAAATAGGAGTCGAGGGTATGAGAATTGTTGTCTTGGATATTAATGTAATAGATCTCTGCTCAACTGGAGGTTGCCCCCTTGAAGAGGCAAGTGAACATTGCTCTCAGTAATCGAAGTGCTCTTTCTGGTGTTATTTTGTTATCATTTCAATAATATTGTGGTGTTTTTCTATTTATATTGTTGTTTATCTGTCATTTCTAGCATTGTATTTATGTTTTGCATATGTTTTATATCTGGAATATTACAAGAGGTATCAGAGCACTTCCCTTGGTAGAAAATTGTGGATTAATTTTTTTTTTCAGTGTAGAGACGTATTCTGACATCTTTAAGCTACAGAGATATGTCATTACGCGCATAAACCTACGGTCGGGATTCATACACACAGGAAATACAAGTGGTACTTAAGCGCACATCTATTGGCCACTCTTGTAACCCTTGTTGGTAACCCTTCGAGTGGTAGTGCATCAGACAACACATGTATACGGATCGACCTAGATTTCATGAATCCCTCTTTAGATAAATTGATCGGTTGTCTGACTGCTATAGTGCCATTGAGAACAATACTCAAGAAGATACTCTCTAGTACCTGGGTATTCGGGTAGTACGGATAAGGGCACAGTCTAGCCTCCTTAGTTGGTTCCTTAAGATAATGGGCCGATAAGGGCATGGTCTAGCCTCCTTAGTTGGTGCCTTGAGATATTGGGCCGAGCACTATTTTTGGACCCCGCACGTATATAAGAGAGCTATATCACAGGGAAAACCATTGTCTATAGAACCCTTGAATACCTAACCCTTGGGGATGGAAACAAAAAATAAAACAAACAGGATCTATTTCCATGCAACTGTAGTATTCCTCAGACCGGAGAATAACTCTGCAGGTGTAAAAAAAAAAAGTTTGGAAATTTTTGCACCATTATTTGAGACCTATTACATTGGATTTATCTCTTGTCCCTTATCACATTCATACCTATAATTTTTCAGCAAATTATTTTACCCCACCCACGCCTCTTCAGTTCCCTCATCATCATGGCCCATACCCGTAGCCAAGACTTGGAAGCTCGCTTCAATGCCTTGCAATCTAATTTCACAGAGACCCAACAAGAAGTGAGACAACTCAGTGCCAATATTGCCACCATCAATAAAAACATGCATTCCTCCATCGTCGCCTCAATCGTGGAACTCAAAGAAGACCTCAAATAATACATGACTACCTAGCTTGAATTTGTCGCTTCGATCATCTGCAAAAAATTGCATATCCCTACAGATCCCCCTTTATCTGACCCACCTTTTCATACCAAAGCTGAAACTTCCTCTCATTCCCATAATTATCATCCCCGTCACTTTTAGCGTGACCTATGCCTTCCGCGGGTGGATGTGACCAAATTTGATGGCTTGAATCCCATTGGTTGGGTAACTCAAATGGAACATTCTTTCTCTTTGTATGACATTACTGCTAACTTGGCCAAACTCCAGTATGGTGTTCTCCATCTAGATCAAGAACGTTGGCAATGGTGGCAACAGAGAAAAATTGTCCGTCAAGGGTATGTTGCTTGGAAACACTTTGTGGCAGAGCTTTATGAACGCTTTGACACTAACACCAACCATTTAGGCCGTTTGACAAAGTTGAAACAATCTGGCACAGTGGAAGACTTTATCGTTGCTTTTGAGCGACTGGATTTTCGTACAGAGGTCATGTCTGAAGATTTTTTCCAAGTATATTTTATCAGTGGCCTCAAGGATGAGATTCATGCCCATGTCCTCATGGCTCAGCCTCAGAGTTGGGTGGAGGCTACTAAACGAGCTACGGAATCACAACAGGTTGTCTCTTCTCAAAACTGGAAACCCTCCTTTATTCCTCGCACTAAAGAAATAAATCCCACTCCTCCTTCTACTCCACTAAAGATCCAAAAATTGACTAGGGCCGAAATGGATGAACGTCAACTCAAGAGTCAAAGGCCTTTGTTACAATTGTGATGAAAAATATTTTCTGGGACACAAGTGTAAGGAACAAAATCTTTTATAGCCATCTCAGACATGTTTTGAAGAGGATGTTGAAGCTCCCCTTGTCAATGCGGAGTAACCTGAACCCACTAACATTACCCCTCCCTCCCGGACCCTCTGAAGTAGAACTGGTCACTTCCCTAAATTATCTCATGGGATTCTCTGCTCCCCCTAACCCCTCAAACTAATTGGCTACATCGGCATAGGAAGGTTATCATTCTTGTTGATGTAGCATCACCCATAATTTTATTCAACACCACATTTCCCAAGAAACTAATTTCTATATTAATTGCAATCAATAATTTCCAAATCCTTGATTACCAATGGCGGGTCCATGAAATGTGGGCGGCATTGTGAAAATGTGCGTCCCAAGGTGGTGACTACCACCTAAAATCTCCTATGTTTTCCATCAACATAGACAATTGTGACATTGTGTTAGGTGCAGTCTCGCTAAGGACTTTGGGTCCCCTCTCATGGATTTTAAAGAGGAATTAACCATGCAATTAGACTAGGAGGGCCAACAATATAAGTTCAAGGCATCGCAGAGTGGGTTCACCTTGGATCATTAGTTCCCATCACATGGAAAATATTCTCCAAAAAGGTCATTCGAGCATTATTGCCCAACTCAATGCCAGCCTGAAGCAACTAAGATACCCTTTGTGTTGCAAGACCTCCAATCCATCCTCTCTAAACATCAAGAGTTTTTACCACTCCCGAGGGGACTCCCTCCTTCCCATAGTGTTCATGATCATTCCATTCCCCTTGTCGAAACCTTCCTCCCAATGCTCTGTCCTTACTAAGTCACCCCTTTTCCCAAAAATGAAATTGAAAAATGGTTCAAGAAATACTTGGTGTTATACTGCCTGGTAAGCCCCTACTCTTCTCCACCTGTGATCATGGTCATGAATAAATAAGGCTCTTGGTGCATGTGTCACGACTTCCACGCCCTCAAAACTCACCATAAGAGACAAATTTCTCATTCTTGTCATCGATGATATCTTGGATGAATTGAGTGGTGCAGAGTTCTTTACTAATCTTGATCTTAGTTCTAGATACCACGGATCGTATGAAAGAGGCAAGCATTCCTAAGACTTCCTTTATAACTCTTGAGGACCACTATGAGTTTTTTGGTCATGCCTTGGTTTTGTGTAATGCTCCCTCCACTTTCCAAAGCCTCATGAATCATGTCTTCCATCCTTTTATAAGTCATTTTGTCTTAGTTTTCTTTGATGATATCCTCATCTATAGAAAACTGGACAAACCATCTTATCATGTGGATCGAGTTCTCCTTCTCCTCTCACCATAGCGTTTCACAGGGAAACAATCCAAATGTGATTTTTGGAGACCTCGAGGAAGTACAGTACTTGGTTCATCTTGTTGGCCAACATGATGTCAGGGTAGATCCTAAAGCGATTGAAGCTATGCAAGGTTGGCCTCACCCAGAGACTCTCAAAATATTGTGTGTGGATTTACGGGCAACGGTTATTATCTCTGGTTTGTTAAGAATTATGGAAAGATTGCGACCCCTCTCACTACTCTCCTTAAAGAATTCTTTCACCTAGACTCCAACAACTACTTAGGCTTTCAAACCTTGAATATGGCCAATGTGAACCACTCCAGTTCTGGCACTTCTTGATTTCACAAAAGACCACGATACAGAGATATGATGCTTGAGATTAGCGTTTTCCTTATGCAAGAGGGTCGTGCTTTGGCCTTTACGATGAACGCATTTGTCACGAAAGAAATCTAGGCAAAATCAATCTATGAAAAGGAAATCAGTAAGTAATGCATGTCGTTGATATTTGGCTCCCTTATCTATTAAGGAAGCGGCGCTTCCAAATTAAGACAAATCATCAAAGGCTCTAGTATTTTCTGGAACAACACATTTCCTCGGAGAAACAAAATGGGTGACTAAAGCTCTTTGGATATGATTATGAGACATCATTTACAAGAAAGGAAAGAACAAATAATGGTTGGATGCACTCACGAAATATATATGAGGATGAAGGGTCCTTTTCTCTCCTTCATTGATTGTCCCGGATTGGCTCCAAGCCATTCACCAAAAATGGCTACATGATCATAAAATATCGCATATGATCCAACAACTGCATTCGATTCTCCGGTTTCCCAGGGGCACTCTGCTCCATTATGAGCTTCGATACAAAATCTATTTGTATTTAAGTAAAATAGTCAAAACTTAAATCCACGATACTTCGGCGTCATGCTACACCCACATGTCGGGCACTCACGGTTTACAAAACCTATGGCAGGAGTCAAAGCGTTCTTTTACGGGATGGTATGAAGCGGGCGTTCATAATTTTAGTTGAATGTGATGTGTGTCAGTTCAACAAGGGTGAAGCTTGATCAAATCTCTTGTACACTACAACGGCCAGTTCCACGCTGGCTGGAGGGATATTTCTGTGGATTTCATTATATGTTTACCTAAATGAGGAAATAAATCAATCATCATGGTGGTCGTTGATAACCTTTCCATTCTCATTCATGTGATCTTGAAAACCCATTTACAACAACCATAATGGATCAAATTTTCATTGATCGAGGGTCTTCAAACTTCATGAAATGCAACAATCTATTGTCTTAGACTATGATCCAGCTTTCACTAGCAATTTTTGGCAAAATTGTTCAAGATACAAGACCTGTAATTTCATCATCACGACATCATCCCGAATGATGAGTAGTGAAGTTGTCAACAAGTGTTTGGAAACATTTTTTTTTTTTTTTTTTTTCCTTTGAAAAGAAAAATCGGTGGGCTCAATGGTTACCACTAGCTAAATGTTGGTACAATGCTTCATACCATATAGCTACCCGCATGACTCCTTTTGAAAGTATATGGACAAAGACACCTTCAGTTCTCTCATTATTTTCAGGTGTTTCGAAGGTCAAAGAGGTTGACAAATTCTTCTGATTCGAGGCTATTCTCCATACCCTCAAATAGGGAATTCGTGGGCATGCCCGAGTCACATGAAGAAACAACAAGATCAAGATTACGAACGTCAATTTAGAAGGGATCAGTGTTTCTTAGTTACAACCACAAGCAAAAAATTCCCTCAAGGCCGTCCATTGTCAGAAGTTGGTGCCCCAAATTTTATGGTCCCTTATACATTGTCAAGCATGTGGGACAAGTGGCCTATCGGTTAGCTTTGTCCATTCATTCTAAGCTACATCCAGTTTTTCATGTTTCTGGCTTAAAGAGGTTATTGGAACTAAGTGCCAAACTCAAAGCAAACCAGTTGGATGAAGAAGGATCAATTTGGCTATAGCCAGAAGAATTTTTTGGACCAGCGTGAACATCGCTTGTGTTAGATAACCATCAAGGAATTGTTAGTCTAGTGGAAGATACAACCCCAACAGATGCAACTTGGGAACCAAATACCATTCAACAACAATTTCCACACATCTCAAAATACCAGGGACAAGGTTGTTTTAAGGGGGAGGACATGTTAGGGACCTAACCCTCACGTGGAGTAGAATAATATATTCAATGTAATAAATGTCAATGGTAATAAGGCCTAGCAATAAGTAAGAATAAGTTGAATGTAAAGAAGACCTAATAGAAGCTTTCCTTCTAGAAATATCTTCCTCTAAGATGAATTTCTTTTGATGAACTATTTAGTATATAAATTGAGGTTATGAGAATTGTTGTCTTGGATATTATTATGTGGGGCTCATGGCTGGAGTTTCCCCTTGAAGACACAAGTGAACATTGTTCTCGGTAATCGAAGTGCTCTTCTGGTGTTATTTTGTTATCATTTCCATTAATATTATTGGTGTTGATTACGGTTATATTATTGTTGTTTATCTTCCATTTCTAGCATTTTATTTTTGATGTCATAATTTTTTATAATACGAAATATTACAATTTGGCGAGAGGTCATCAATGGATGGACTAGCATTAACACCGCGCCTGCAACCCCTACATCGACTAGATTAAGCCAAAGGATGAGATCTTAGCATTTAGCCAACAATGTCATCTTCCTATGACATCAATCCTTAAAGATGAGGTATTGTGTGATATTGCTTCCTGGTTGTGATGTTATTTTAGGCCAGATGTATTTGTGGAAGTGACATGTTGTGTATGAGTCTAGACCTTGCGGTGTTATTATTACTTTGGGTGAACAAGCTATGCGGGATACGAGAGGTGGCGTCGCCTACTATTTCTTTAATCTCTGCAAAACAATGAAGTAAGGTCATTTCACAAGCCGGAAGTTCATCTTATTTGTTTAATGATGTTCTGTAATGGCAGAAATTAAATTACAATACATCTTTGACCTCCTACACAAAGCCTCTCTTTGCGAGGAAAGCAAGTGGAATGGGATGTGGAGAATCTGAGACATCTTCTCACCCAGGAATATGACCTTAGCTTGCCAAGTTAGGCATCCAATTGATCTAACCCGAGGTTCACCTTTTCCTAATGGACTAGTTTATCATTTCTCGCTAATGGAAAATAATGAAATCAACCATCATATCCAAGATTTGCTTCAAAGGGGCTTTTATCAGGCCAACTCACTCCTTATGGAAACAATTGTGTTGGTGCAAAATAAATATGGGGACACAGGCTTTGCATTGATGACAAAGAATTAAAAAAATGTCAGCGATCGAGAACTAGTACCCAATTCCCAAATTGATGACCTTCTCAACCAACTCAAGGGGAAAATTTCTTCCAGCAATATTGACCTAAATCGGCTACTAGCCAGGTTCCCATCTAACCAACTGTTGTATGGAAGACAACTTTCAAATCTAAAGAAAGTCTCTTGAATGGTTGGTCATGCCCAACTGGCTTAATGAATGGACGGCAACTTTCATGATATTGATGGATGATGCATTGAGACCCCTTCACCAACTCTTTTGTGGTGGTATGCGGATGGAATCCTAATCTTCAACAGAATTTGGGAGGAGCAGATGCGACATATTCAATAGGTTTTGGGTACTCTGTGACCCCTTGAGCTGTAATGCCAACTTAGAAGCTGATCCTTTGGCATGAATGGGTCCAATGCTTAGTACCATTGTTGATGAGAATGGGGCACATGTAGATCTAGCTAAGATCCAAGTCATTGAGTGATTGTCCAGCCCCAACCACTAACCGAGCTTGGAGCTTCTTGGGACTTGTCAATTTCTACCAAAGGTTCATGATGGAATTCTCCCCATATTGCATGGGCCCATAGCCAAGTAACAAGGGTGGTGGCAAGGCAAATTTTGCATGGGAAAAAGAACAACAACAAGCATTTAGTTTGAAGCATCGCTTGTGATAAACTCCAATACTCTCCTTACTTGATCTACAACAACCCTTTGAGATTGAGAATGATGTCTCTAGTATGTTGTAGGTGTGGTTCTCACTTAGAATGGTCATCCAATAGAATACCATATTAGGGCAGGTCGAGATACCCCCACCTATGACAAAATGTATTCAATTGTGAAATCAATCATCAATGGAAACATTACATTCTAGGAAAGAGACAATCATTCACACCGATCACAAGCCTCTATAGTTCATTCAGGCATAGGGGAATTTGCAAAATGACCGCCATCAAAAAGTGGTCAACATACCTACAAAAATTCCACTCGAACATCAGAATTATAAAAGCAGGGGCACAAATCATGTTGCTAGCACCTCCCAGTCACCCTCCATTCGCATTCACCGCGATTGCTCCATTCCTTTGGGCATAGGGCATCTAAATTCTTCATCAAGTGACCCTCCTTAGCCACCACCCTCTCGATCTTGGGTACAGAGTAGATGTCAGCGATTTTCCGCGGCCGGTATGGATTGTTATGCCATCACACGAACCCTTGTGCTCCCACAAGAGAAGTGAAAATATTATTTGGGAGGCTCCTGGTCAGGATGTGAGGACATTTTGGCATGGAAAGCGTGAATTGGATTTCCTAAAAACATTTTTATTAATAAGAAATTTGACAAGGCCATTCGACCAATTATATCAAATCTGCCTTTGTATGTGTCATTGCCAAGCCAACCATCAAGAAACGGGGATTATACACCCATATTCATACTCTCGAGAGGCCTTCGAAATCCATCTCGATGGATTATATGTCTGACCTTCCATCCATAAAACAAAGGAAATTGATTGTGTATTTGTGGTGGTTGATGGGTTTTCAAAGATGGCCATTATCATAGCCTACAAGAGAAGAATCACAGGTGATGAATGTTAGCAAGCTCTTCTTCAAACAAGTGTGGGTCCATTTTGGGGATTGCGGAACCCATATCACCTCGGATCGGGACAGTAGGTCCCTCAACACATTTTGGTTGAGTCATTATTGTAAACCAAGATCACTAAATCCTTTTAAACCCGTGTAAACAAAGATTAAGATGTCGAATGATTATGCGTGTACAACTCTAAGCATCCGCGTACATGGGATGAAATTCTTCCTTTTGTTCACGGCTACAACATGGCTCTCCATAGCTCCATCGGACATCCATTTCAGGTGGGGTTGGATTCCAACCCTTGGGTCCCATTGATGTTGCACTACCTATTGCAACCACGGACAGAATCTTTTCATGTTTAGTGCAGTGAGAAAGCCACCGATTCATTGAGTGGATTCAACACATCCTCAAACAAGTCCATGTGAGATTTGCAGAAATCCAATGCTAAGTACAAGTAGTTCCATGATCAACATCGGTGCAGCACCAATTTGGTGGAGACAAGTTTGGTTATATTTGTAGAAGGAGCATCTTACAGGGGCCCATTGGAATATCCTCCCACTTCACTATGGGCCTTACACTATCACCAAGGTTGTGGGTAGCAATTCTTTTGAGCTCAACCTCCACCTTTCCTTGGCTTGCACCCTAGTGTTCAATGTGGACTTCCTTAGGCCATGTTACACCATTATTGGACACCCATAGAGATCACAAAATAATTGACACCAATAGAGATCAACCACGGTACGCATGGAACAAGCATCCATTGATTAGATAGTGGACACAAAGTTCAAGAGAACTGGCCTACAAAGGATCCAACTTTATCAAAATTTCAAAGCAGGGCATCTCCTGCAACAAGGCAAGTGGCTCACACGGGCCAAATTCAGCGAAGTTTCCCCACTTGATGGGGGCACTCAGCATAATGGAATCATTTCTTCCCTAAGGGGAGAATCAGTGGATATTGGTGGCCACCCACTTATTCCAACTAGATCCTCTTGATAATTTTATTTCAACATGTTATTTTGTCATTCTTTGTAATTGTGGGTTCTACACTCTAGGACTATCTGAAGCCATACACAGCTTTCAGGTGGAGATTGGCGGCCTCCCACCTAATCCAAAATTTGGATTGTTTTGTAATTTTTCATGTCAATACATCTTTTTGTACTTCTGGAATTCGTTTGGGTCCCTAAGCAATGTTTTTGTCTTTCCCAATCAAACTATACAGAGACGGAGTCAGATTTTGACAACATAATGTGTAGTTCTCAAAACCACCTTTCCAACGGGCTATCGCATGCCTAAAGCGGAGGTTGTATGCAAAAGTTGACCGAAGTTGAGGTACAAACTTTTACCCGTGAGGGCCCACATAACTATTGGTGTTTCATCTCTCCTAGGGTTAGGTTTTGGATGTCTAGGGTTTTGGCATTCATTATTAATGTTAAAAGGCCTTTGGAGCCTGCGTTATAATCATTCTACTCAAATGGATGTGCATAGAAACCGCATCTCTTCTCAAAGATAGCTACCACCATTCAAACAAGTTGTTTCCAGTTAAGTTTACAATTTCAATCTATTTTATGTATTCAATAGAAGTTATTGTTCTTGGATATCTGTTGTTGTTCTATGTATCTATTTCTTATTGTGTGGTCACATTTATTCCTTTCATTCCACATCATTTAAAACTTTAACCCTTAATTTGATAACCTTAATAAATTTGCATTTTTTAAGAGCCACTTCACATCATACATCTAAAAAACACTTCGAACAACTTCACAGTGCAAATAAATTTAAATAATTTTATTCCTTGTTACGTACCATCGTGTTGATAATTTCACTGTATATTGAATTTCAATGTGCTCTTCCAAGTGTTTTGAAGTATCCATTCCACAAATTTAAAGGAGATGGGTAATTTTTTTTTTTTTATTTTAGGGCACTTCTTAGTGCGCAAAGTGGGATGAGAAAAATAATCACTAATTTCAATTCATTACTCTACATCCATTTAACTACTAAAAACATGGTTTATGCTGAAATTTAAAATTTCAGCAGGAAGGAAGTGTTTAAAACTTCAAGGGGAATAGGAGAAAGAGATTTTCTTCGATGAGAGGATGGACCATATTAATGAAGCAATGACGTTTTTTGATAATGGTATTCAAATTTGTATATTGTCGGTAACCAAATTTCAGACCATGGTGAATAGCTATGTTGCACAGGGATCGTCCTGCTAAAAAAAAAACCATACCCTTCGTTCTAGTGTTTCGACATTTCAAGGACTTGGTGAACCTTAGGAAACATCCCCAAATTGCTAGGGACTTCATGAGGGACTCGAGGACTTGTTGGCCATCTTGAAGACATTTCAAGCAGATTTCATAGAAGTTTTGGATAGATTTCGAGGATGCTCTTGACAAATTTTAGTGATGTTAGATAGACATATTTTAGGGATATTTTGGGCATGTATCTTCTTTTGACAATGTACATTAATGATTGAACAACATTATCAGTTTTTCCCATCATTTTTTTTTTTGTACTACATTGAATCTAAACTTTTTATATAAGTTGCAACTCAAAACATAGGCTTTGTATGATGTGTTCTGGTTTGGGTTTTGGTCATTTAACTATTGTCTTTTCAACAACAACATTACAACAAATTGAGGCCTCCATGTCAAAAAACTAGGAAATGCAACATTTCAAAGGGGTTGATCCTTATGGTTTGTGCTCTTGTTCTTCTCATTTTTGGGGTCATCTCAACATTTACATGTTATATATGGGTTTCCAATAGTCATTCAAGTCCAATTCCACTGTTCCAACCTCAAGAAGCATTGTGAAAACAATGGAAATGGTGTACTTATTTCAGTTGGGTACTAAATGTTTGAATAAATTCTTATTTCAAGCACCTTCTCAATCTGAAATATGAATCTAATCTCTTTATAGAATCAAAGTGTTTTGTAGTGGTTTTCATCAAAGTGTTTTGTAGTGGTTTCAACACAATTGTAAAAAATCTGCAGAACCTATTGAAGAGAATTCCTTTTAAGTTTAGCATAGTCATCATACAAAATACAAAATCTGAGAAAGAAAAGCTATGGAGACAAAGCTTTCTCTCATAGACCTTCTTAAACTTTGGCTAGGTGAAATAGTTACATAGGTTTCTTAAAACTAAAGTGCATTTTTCCCAAGACTAATTACAATAATGAAATGTTAGTCTGAACCCTTTTTAAATTGGCTAAATATGTCATTTGTAGATATATGAGAGAGACAGTAAGCCAACAAAACAAAATATCTCCTCCTATCCATGCCCGTGTTAATGAACACAATCAACGTCACAATAATCAGTTTCATTGTTTACTGTAAGTCAAGTAATACTAATGCGCTCAGATAGTCTTATCCACCTTTAACTTCCTCTAAAAGTTAGAACTCATTGAATTTACTGTTAATTATCATTGTGTTGAATTAGTCATCTCTATGCACTTGGCTCTATTTTTCTTCAAATATATGGTTTATAAAAAGATTATGTTGCGGAAGCAATTTCTGGATTGCTCAACTAAGATAGATATTGCTATTAATCCATGTATTAATTAGCAAAAAAAAATTAGGTCATAAAGGATGTTAACTGATAAAACTAAACATCAACTTTTCTGCATTAACTAACCTCAGGACTATTCTACCCTGCACAGGTAGACAAGAGCCGTGTAGGGGTGCTGTTGGGAAGCGGGATTGGTGGCGTTCCAACCTTCTCTGCTGGAATGGAGGCTCTTGTGCGGAAGGGCTACCAGAGGATCACGCCATTTTTCATTCCTTATATAATTTCAAACATGGGATCTGCATTGTTGGCAATTGATACGGGATTAATGGGTCCAACCTACTCAATTTCTGCAGCATATTGCAACAACAAATTACTGCTTATGGCCAGCTACAGAAACCATATTCAAGAATTGAAGCAGACATCATGCTTACGGTGGCACAATTATCTGATTATTGCCAGCAATAGTGGGTGGATTATTTCCCATAGGGCTGCATCACAGAGGAATGATGACCCACAGACAGCGTCAAGACCGTGGGACAAAGATCGTGATGGATTTGTCATGGGTGAAGGTGCCGGCGTGCTGGTGAGCTTAAGCTGAACTCAACCGCTATGGATTTTTCTTTTATGTTACTGATTGCAAAATGTAGAACATAAGATGCAAAATACCAATCAAAGTGGAGCATCAGATTTACAATGAACTGCTACCCTGATCATTGATTCCATTGACTGATCTGAATGATTTAGCCTGTTGGGATAAAATCGTTAGCAATGCTTTCAGTTTCAAGGGACTGTGTATCTGCATGGCATAACCCATTTTGTGAAATAAAATTTTCAAATATCCTTCCTTAGGGGAAATTTGGGTTTGATTTAGATAGAAATGATATTTAAAATATCATTTCACTCTTCGAACAATTCACACTATAAGAACATGGGCTTTTCTCCAAAACCAGGTTATGGAAAGTCTTGAACATGCAATAAAGCGAGGAGCTCCCATAGTAGCCGAGTACCTTGGTGGGGCGATCACTGGTGACGCTTACCACATGACCGATTCACTCTCTGATGGGCTTGGAGTTTCAATGTGCATTCTGAAAACTTTGGAAGATGCAGGAGTTTCACCAGAGGAGGTAAGTGCTTTTGATTTTTTAATGAAGGGTTATCAGTGATCTAGAATTGCTTAACAGTTTCAATATTTTATTGAGACTTTCAAGGCTTAATAACCGATTACCGTATCCTCAATAATAATGCAGGTCAACTATATCAATGCTCATGCAACCTCAACCCGGGTAGGAGATCTGGCAGAGGTTAATGCTATCAAGAAGGTTTTCAAGGATACTTCTAGTATCAAAATGAATGCAACAAAGGTGAAGAATTCATTAGAAATTAGATCCTTGGGTTGACTGTCATGTTTCGTTTGTAATCTGTGTACATATGTGTGCTGATTTGTATTGATTAGGTATTAAGAATGAAAACAGGTTGCCTCCAACCAAGATTTTAAGACGCTGTTCAACTTGCAAGTATCTTGAATTCACCAAAATGATTTTCAGCAAGTGCATTCTATTCTTACCCTAATGCTTGCAGCCTGTAGTTAATAATTTTGCTGAGCTCCAAAAGTTGGTGTAGCATTCTTTCGTTTGTAAACACCATATATTTTCTGACACTAAATGTGGCTTACTTTTCCAGTCTATGATTGGGCATACTCTTGGTGCTGCCGGTGCACTGGAAGCAATAGCAACCATAAAGGCTATCACTACCGGGTGGCTTCACCCCACAATCAATCAATTTGTAAGTTGCTTACTCGCATGGCAGTTTTTTCTAATATCGTTTTCACGAGTGTGGTTGCTGTTTTCACTTTTGCTTTCTAGAGAGTATGAAAAATGAATTAATTCAATTCGCATGTTGACACTCTTGGCAGAATACCGAGCCTGATGTAACAATTGACACAGTGCCAAATACGAAGAAGCAGCATGAAGTTCATGTTGGTAAGTAAGTTTGATTAGAATTTAGAACTTTTAAACTTGCCTGGAGAACTTTTAAGTGCACATGCACAATAAGAATCAAGATAAATACTCGTCTGTACTGTTTTCGTAGGATGTTCACTTTAATGATTCAACCATAATATGTTCAAGTTTTAAGTGATCGAGCATTGAGGGTGTAGTTCGCTTGCAAAATATGAGTCGGTAAAAATTCTTTTAAAGATTGTGACAGTTTGTTTACACTGTCAATGACAGGTATCTCAAACTCTTTTGGATTTGGTGGACACAACTCAGCGTTGGCTTTTGCTCCATTCAATCCTTAAAACAGGTTATCTACTTCGTTATTTGAAATCATTGGTTTTTTCATTGAGTCACCACGAATTGATGCGGTGCAGAAAATTCTGATCATGCTAACTTTGGTTCAAGTAATCAGAGCTGCTTTCAGCAGTGGCATTTTATCCCAGATTAATCAGTTGCAGAAGAAATGCTTTGGATTTTTTAATAACTTCTTTAGACATGACTTTACAGACTATTGGTAGCATTCCATTTTAAGTGCAATAGGAAAAGGCATTTAAATGCCCAGATTCAACATCAGTGTCATAGATTAGAAGAAGTAGAATCGAACTTTCAATTTGCTTCTCTGTAGGGTATTTTCATGGAGCTGATAAATTAGTCTTGATGATCAAGAACAAATTTCTGTCTTTTTCGTCCCCTTATGTGGAGAATTCTGCATAGATGATAATGAATTCAAATATTGATTTCTGGTTCCAGGGATCCTATCAAGCAAATACAAAGCATCGGACCATTCAATTTCACATGTTTTTTAATTATAGTTCCTGCTTTTAAATACCTAAACTCTGATTTAACTAGAAATCAATGAATTTCAATATTTTATGAAGAAATATAGTTTCCAGTTTTTTGCCGAAGGATGGTAGTAACAGTCAGTTAAAATACCATAAACTTTTGCACAAGAACATGTATTAATGGAGGTAACCCCCGAGGCTTCATGAATCCCGATATAGATAGAGTGTTATTTATTTCTCAGATCCCTAGCTCCTATGAGCAGCTGTCGAGATTGAAAGACAGGTTAAAGTGCGATGTGGGTTTCAAGCACTGCCCTTTAGTCTGATGAGATTTGAAAATTTTCTGGTGTATGCTTGGGGCGAATGAAATAAGACTCCACCTATTTTTCTTGACAAACCTTGAAAGTTACCCCTTCGTGGATTGTCAAACTTCAACTTAAAACATGACATTCTTCTCAATTCCGTAATGGACTCAAACCTTCTTAATTCTTCTACCATTTCCTTTTCTGCCTGCGTTTGTACATATTCCAGTTCAGTGCCACCCTTTGATGAGATCTTGTTCATCCGAAATTCTTCTTCAGTAATTGGTATGTCACTCGTAGCAGGGACAACGGCCTTGATTGTGTAGAGTTTCTGTGTTCTCAAAATGCTCAGGCAACTCCTTTTGGAAAGCCTGTGTAGAGTTTGTGATTTCATCCATATCCACGTCTGCCCCAGTCACCATAACACGAGCTAAACTTGGCCATCATTTATGAACCCTTTCATTGCCAAGTGAAAAAATTAAGAATCTTAGACATGGACAACATCATTATCATCGAATACTAATGATTATCATCTGAGACAGGGGCAACAATAACTACCTTACATTGGCACAATGCTTGTCTGATACATACATAGACATACATGCTTTTGATCATCACTCGAAGGTCCTGTTATAACTCTCTCCCTCTGTTTCTTTGTGTAATCCCTGGCAAAAGGGCAAGAAGTTGTTTGGAAACCCAAGGATTCAATCTTGTAAATATATAGGCCTTGAAACAATCTCTGTAACATACCTTATCCTTTATGACTGTGAACCTTTTTCAGAATATTTAACAGTCATAACAACAATAATTAAATTAAATCTATTTAATTTTAAAAGGCCAAGAAAATTTTAAATATATAAAATTGTTGTTTTATTAATTACTTTGTATTTTTTTATTTATTTTATTCAATGAAATTACAATTTCTTTCACCTTAATTTTTTTACACAATAAATATTAGTACAAAGACATCGAGCTTTAAATTATTTTCATATTTTACTTTCATTATATGGTTATGGTAATCAATGAATAATTGGTTATATATATATATATATATATATATATATATATATAATAAATGGGGAGTGGGCCTTCTCTATTATTACTACGAAACAAGAGAAGTGATTTATATCTTTTGATGGGTTCATTTTCACTTGCATGCAATGTCTTCCTAAGAACATTTTTGGTATATGTTACCCCCTCTTAATTGGGGTAACTAGAGGAAATCATTCTTAATGATCTACATTGCAAACAGTGATCCCAGAGATGATGATAGGCATTCTACACAACAACAGCCCTAGATGTTTCCCTTCTCATCATAGCTCAACTCATTCACTTGATCATCATGGTTCACCATTCAATGATGGTACATTAATCTAGTGTTGTCACTCTTGGAGAACAAAGGTACTCTGGGAGTCCTTGATAGGGGTAACACACCATTCCCTTCCTTACATAATACATTCCATCGTATTCCTTCCATTGTCCTACTTTTTCAAAATGGTTGTTACATGTATCCCAAAGATTGATGCCTTCATCCTCCTATGAGAAGAAGGGATAAAATGCCGAGGTTGATGCAGCTCGTGGGAATGGAAAATGGAAATGGAATGACAAATGATAAAATAAAAGTGAAAAAGAATTAAGCTTGATCTTTACCCACAAGCTGAGCCCATCACCCAAAGTCATAATGCACTTAATGCATATCAAATTAAAAGGACTTAGTGAAATCGAGTAAAATAAATGCATAAACCTAAAAGGGTCTTACAAAGCAATAAATGAATAATCAAAGGCAAGAATAGGGGTTTGGAATACACAGTGTTGAGGACATGGTAACTCAAGCACCAAACTCTCCCTCTACAAAGGCGTTCATGGAGATAAACCCACATGTAGCCTTGCATGTCAATGACATACCATGACCATGAAGTAAACCTCATGTCATACCACTCATTCATAGTTACACTTTGATGGTTTTCTCAAGAACTACTCCTCTAGTTGAGTACTAACACACCTAATAGGGTCTTGTGATGGTCCCCCCATACCTAAACTTAGAAAATTGCATAAATTCTTAAGCTTTAGGTCTTGAAGTTTGAAGATACCTAATGTGAATTGCGTACATGGATTTTGTATTAGATTATCCATGATGGTTGGTTTCACTTGAATTCTCAAAGCCTTTCTTGATGATGATGCATCCCTGGAGATGGCCATGTTAGGGACGTTTTGATGCTTGTACCCATGATGTTGCACATTGTATGGAGGATGTTAGGCCCTTGATGATGAGCATTGGGTACCTTGATGACTTAATGCCTTGAGACACTTTCTAGCTCCACGGACCTTGGGTGTTGGTGTTGAAATTTTGGGACATTGTAGATATAGCCAAATGTGTCATCCATAGGGTAGGAATCCCCCAACCTAGATATTACATCCCCTGAGGAAGTTAGGGTTTGATTAGATGTCATGGCACTTGATGAAGATTGTATACCCCTTTGGAGGGATGATGGAACCTTCCTCCTTCATGATGTTAGCATTTTTACCTAGGGTGTTGCACATATTGAGGATGATGTCATGTTTAGAGTGATGAGATTGTTGATTGAGCCGACCTAGCATACAGGTGATGAGTTGGAACTTTGTTGGTGATAAGATGTGACCTCATTGATGAGGGGATGTGACTTTGGTGATGCTTTGCACCTTTTGGGGATGGAGATGAATTTTGGATATATCATACCCCTTGAGGAGATTATTTCTCCCTCTTTTTGTTCTCCACTCTCACATGTGTGTATTTTTGAGAGGATATTTTGATTTATTAGCATTTTATCTTTATTGGGGGGGCCATTTTGGGGGTTGGCTTGAGACCTATCCACCTTGTATAATGAATTATTATGTTTTTAGGGGATTTTAGAAAGATGAGGAGCTAGGCTTGTCTCCTTATATAGAGGAGGGTTTCCTTATTTGAGCATTTTATCTTTATTGGGGGGGCCATTTTGGGGGTTGGCTTGAGACCTATCCACCTTGTATAATGAATTATTATGTTTTTAGGGGATTTTAGAGAGATGAGGCGCTAGGGTTGTCTCATATATATAGAGGAGGATTTCCTTATTTGTAAATCATAACTCATCTTGTGTAGAATCACTTCTAGCACTTGTCTTATCTCCTATTTATCATGGAGAACTTATGTGCACTTTCTAGGAGATGATCTAGTGGATAATTTTTCAAATTTCTTATGGATGATTCATGGATAGGGTTTCTTTGATGCTCATCGGTTTGACTAGTAAGTGTTCTTTTCAAGTTTTTGATGATTTATTCTTGATGTATTAAGTGTATGTTTTGTCAAAGTGGTGATAATTGCATGCTATCTTGTATTTCCTTGGATAAAATTTCTCTTGAAAACCTAGGAAGGTTTGTAGTGGACTACCTTCCCTTGTTATCATTCATTTAAATATTTTTGAAGGACACAAGGGTATTTCTAAGGTTTGTATTGGACTACCCTAAT
>SNQJ01S0152917.1:1355-22847 GCA_010110895.2 Picea sitchensis | reverse complement strand
AATGGTGTGAATTTCTTCCTCCAACCAGCTTACGAAGCCATCATACACAGGGCAAACTTGGAGCGTTTCCAGGTTAATTAGTTAGATGTTTATTGCTTTAATTAATTAATAGTTTAGTTAGATTTAGATTAGATTATTTAATTCCAATTAGCTTTCTTTCTGTTTTATAAATACAAAAAGACAAAAATAGATCCTTGGCTGTCTTAGGGCAGCAAACACATGAGTTTTGCAAGTTTTGATCAAATCTGTAATTTGTCCATAATGTACATTTGTGAATAAAGAATAACATAACTGATAATTAAGTAGTTGATTTGAGTTATAAAATCGTAGTTAGTATTTTGTAGTTAGTAGTTTATAGTTAGATTAGTATAGTTAAGTTAAGTTTGTTTTTATTAGTTTCTAGTTTCCTTAGTTTAGATTGTTTAGCTCAGATCACTTTCTCTTTGGTTTCCTTACGAGGCCTCAGAGCGGCCAATGGAGCCGTTAAACTCGTCAGGGTGGTCCATACCAAACGTCTTGGGTTATTTAGACAACCCCGGACCGGTTCCACTCTCCCAGTTGACGGATGGACTGTTTCGCCCGTCAACACCTAGCTAGTGATATATGACACTCAACACACCCCCAATTCCTACACTTAGAATTCATTGGGATTTTATCTCTAAGACATAGCTATAGAGTATTAATGGGACTCCACTACAAATCACATCACTTTGAACCAGAAAAATCTTGAAAGGTATATCTTAATGTATGATATTCATGATAGCTAGGATGTATAACAATAAACAAATAAATTACTTATTTTTTACCCTTATAGTATGAACTGCAGCTGCTCACAATGGCACCAACCATGGCACCTAGAGCCAGTAGGGAACCAAATGTAGAATACTACATAAGAACGCAAAAATATTCCTAGACCCAAATGCATTGATGTAGCAACATCATCAAGCATCAACACAACTGTTAAAAATTTAATCGAGGTAGAAGTGTTTGGGCAAAATTCTTGTACATTGCAATCCCTTCCCTTCAATAATATGACAAGAATCTTATTATTTTTCCACTGGTGGATGTACAAAAGCATGAATATATGTCCCCATATCACGCCGCAACAATAATGTATCACTTTAACCCTTAATCCACATGGATATAGAACCCTTAATCCACATGGATATAGGTGGCATCGGTAGATACATTAAGCATTAAACAAAACATGTTTAATTAATGGCAACATGGTTTGAATGTTGATATGGCATACTTAATTATTACAAATATCGAGACCTGTTACATTGCATTCAAGCTTTGAAATATCAATACCACATGCATGACACACCACAACAAACTCAGATGGCACACCACAACACACTCAGATAAATAGGGGCACACTTCAATATCAATGGAACATTTTATTTATTTATATTCAAATCAATGAGAAATAAGATGAAATTACTAACTTCAAAATCTTATAATATATATAACTTTTACAACTTCAAAGTTACATTTTAGTAAAACATTTACATTTTTTAACCGTTTATAAATCAAAGTGTCTTTTACTCTTAAGTGATAACAATATATTTTCCTTTGGATAGTATAATAATTAATGTCTCGCATTGAATTTTATTATTAATTAAAAAAAAATGGATATTTTCATTCTAGGAGAAGATCTCATTTATGCAAGATATGTAATCTTTAACCATTGTAATCTATGTTTTGGATGATACAATTGAAAATGTCACTCATGAAAGGTATTTAACATTCCACCATTGTAGTCTAAGATCAATTGAATATCTATAAATTCATCTTGAAAATGAAATCTACACATAATCTATTAATGTCTACATGTTATTTGCATGTGTTTTTAAGGGATCTAAGGGATGTAAAGAATTGAATGATGTAATATAATATGTTTTTTAGTATATTATTTCAAGTGATATTAATATGTTTTTGTTTTCTTTTATATATATATAAGTTTAATGGGTTAGTTTAATTATTCATAATCAATGTTGAATGTTGATAGAGATTTAGTTAATTCTTTTTGAATTCCATGTAAGTTAAGTGCATTAGTTTATGCTATTAAGTTGATTAGGAATATCATCCATGAATGTAAAGAAGCATCCATTAAATTTTCCTCCAATACTTTCATTGGAATATTGCACTATATATATTATAACTACTAACATTGAATATCATATCTAACAATATAGCATATATCATGTATCATTTAATATAATTTGTAATATCAATTTGTAAACTATCAATCAATATTGAATAGCTTAGTTAGTGAATAACTTAATTGGTTATGGGAATTGTTGTTGGGTATTCTCGTAGTTTGTGTGTGTTACTAATATACTTAGATGGATTTACTAAATATATCATTTATGAATATTGCTAAACATCTCTTAATGTTGCCAAGAGAGATCACTAAAAATCCCTTAATGTTGCCACGAGATATCATTTAAGAATAACAAGGTTGATGTAGGGTAAAATCAAATAACAAATATCACGATATAAAAGAAAGAAGAAATAACAGGATCAGAAATGACCAAATCAAAATCCAAAAGTCATCATGAGCTCTTCCCCCTCACTATGAGGTGATTTCCCCTAGTTCCAATGCACTAAATGCATATCAATTAAAAGTACATGTAGATGAACCCACACATGTCCTTGTATGTCAATGACGCCATGACCATGAAGTAAACCCCATGTAACCTCATTCACTTATAATTGCACTTTGAAGGGTTTCTCGGGGACTACTCCTCTATTTGGGTACTTACACACCAAATAGGATCTTGTGATAGCCCTTCCATACCTAAACTTGGAAAATTGCATAAATTTTTGAACTAGTGTGCAGTTTGAAGACATTACCTAATGTGATTTGCTTAAGTAGCGCTTGTAATAAGTAGTGTCCTACTTTGTATGATCCTAATAACTATTGTATGTTATAATGTTTAATTTACTTGATTTTCTAGACTTTGTTTGATCATGAGGCACCCTTGGCATGGTCCTTTGGAGGACGTTTTCATGATGATTCCCAAGTGTTGTGCATTATATAAAGGCTCCATAGTGACTAATAATAAATTAGAATTTTGAATGTCCCTATTCATGTAGTCTCTTCATTACCTAAAGAAAACTTGATTCCTCAATGTGCACTTCTAGATAGGCAATGCCATGGCTCTTTGAAACCTTGATATAGTATTAGTTGGATGCATTTATATTTTAATTTATTTGCCCCTTGTGAAACCTCTGCACATTCTTGTGCATGGTTCCAAATTGCCCTATATGTACTATGTTATAAAAAACACTCATTTATGAAATTTTGTGTGGATTTCTCTATGTAAAAACAAATAGGTCTTGAGGCCTAAAAAAATTTAGGAGGGGACAAGGGACTTAAGCTTTAAATGAACCTTTTTAAACTTAAGCATTGTGATTAAGAAAATAAATCTCTTGGTCTTTAGCGTAGCTTGTTAATCTCATTTACCATTTACAACACCTACAAACAACAAAACTTGCTCTCTACAAACCACTACAAATACCCTCTCTAAGGTGTCGAGTCTTGACAGATAAGTTTAAAACACTTACAAAACAACAACACTTCCAACAAATGGACCAATCTGGGAAGAGGATACAATCATAATGGAACTGTGGCAGATTATCATATTCTAAAGAGAAAATAACTGAACCAACCAGACAAAATCGCAATGGTAATTGTGTCATATTATCATATTTTAAAACGAAAACAACCGAGCTTTGAAAATATCTAGTGCCCAGAGTTAAGCAACATATTACCAATAGGTTCATCTCCGCAAACTAGGCATGAAACTCGACGCATAAACCATTCAAAGATGCACCAAGGATGATAAAGATGTCTGGAAGGAAATTGTTTTGCATAGTCTCCAATGGTAAACAAGTCATGACAAGTTTAGCAACACTTAGGGATATTTGAAAGATATTAATTGTAGTATAGGATTTAATTATGCCTAAAGGCGTACACCTATTGACAATGGGCATGTTTAATAGGTTTTTAGTGCTTAATTAGTTTTGTATGCACAAGATTAAATATTGATGGAATATTCTTAGTCGTCCCAATAAATCAATTGTTGTGATTTCAACCACTAACTTCCTCACTATTATAAAGGCATTAGTTTACATGTTTATTTTTTTTATTTTTACTTATCATATTTAAAGTTTACTATGGTGGCTATCTAATTATCACGTCTGAGTGATTAACAAAGATTAAGGTTTTGTTACAAAGTGGAGAGATGTGAATCACCGTTTCATTTTCTAGGCCAACCAAAAAATTTCTGCGTTTACTAGCCATGAGTTTGTGACTGTGCTAATTGTAGTAAGTTAAAAATATTTAGGGATATTTGAAAGATATTAATTGTAATATAGGATTTAATTGTAGTAATCCCACTACACTTGGGGATTTCATACACTGCGAGATGTTTTTGACAGCTGTACCAGTCGTTAGGATTTCTTGTGATGTTCTTGATTTCTATGGTATGTTATTTTTCCACGCAGGTTCTTGTTTGTCCGTGAAGTTTCTTGCTTGTCCGCGCAGTCTATTTTTTGTCTACGTAGTCTCTTGGTCAAGCCGCGCAGTCTATTGTTTTATCATGGTATCAGAGCGCAGGATGTGAGACTCTCCACAGTTCCTGGAGAGAAACTCGATCCCAGGAGGAAGAGTGTGGACCTTCCACTCCGGATTTGAAAGAGTGTTGCGCAGTGCAGAGGAAAACTCATTCTCTAGCAGAGTGAAAGAGTGCCCAACGAGGTTCGCTGCACATTCTTCTTAGAGGTTATCGACGCCAAATGGAGATGCTGAATCAATAGAGGGGAGAAGTATTCAAGGCGGTCGTGCATCGGAAATCGGAAACCGCAAGCATAGTTAAATTTAGAGAGGTATCTTTGAATTCTATGGTTGAAATATTTCAAATATCACAAAGGAACACTCGAGAGCATGCGCACACTCCACAAGCGTTGACACAAGCCATTCCAGAGCTTAGTGAGGGAGAGCGCACAGAGTGTAAGTCTTCCTAGCGTGCCATACACCCGGTTGGCTAGCGTGTCGAGTGAATTTAGCCGGCACAAGGGACAATTCTTCTTGGGAAGAACTATGAATTTTGGTCTCTCAAAATGAGATCTTTATTTCAAATACAGAAGTGTTGGGATCAAGTGGATCATGGCTATGTGGAACCAGATCCATCAGATCTAGTTGCCATGACCAATCAATAGAGAAATGCTCAGGAAGAACATAGGAAAAGAGAAAATAAGGCCAAGTTCTCGATTCAGAACTCAATAGATGACTCAATTTTCTCAAAAATCACAGGTGGTGTTACCACAAAATAGCCCTGGGACATCCTAAGAACTACCTATCATGGAAATGACAAGGTCAAAACAGTCAAGCTCAAGACCTTGAGGACACATTTTCAGACCTTAAAAGTGACAGAGTCTGAAAATGTTGATCAATTTATGACCATAGTCATGGGAACTATGAACCATATCAGGTTGATTGGTGAAGCCATCCCAAATCAAAGGATTTTTTAGAAAGTCCTCAAAATTATTCCAAAGAAATTTTAGATGGTTGTTACAGTCATACTTGAATCCAAGGTTTTGTCAAATTTTTCAACAGATGAACTAATGGGTTCTGATCTATTGTCACGTGAGACCAAACTACATCTAGAAGATGAATCAATCAAAAATGCCTTCAAGACACAATTATCCTTCAATAGAGGGAGAAACAGAGGCAGAGTCAGAGGTCACATAGGAAGAGGGAGAATACCAAGAAACCATCACTCAGGTGAAGGTCACACACATCAAAATCAAAATCAGAATTTTCATCCTTAAAGAGATAGAGGGAGGAGATTCAATTACAAAGAAAACATACAATGTTATTACTACAAAAGGTATGGGCACTATGAATCTAAATGCAGGAAGAATAAAGCATATCAACACTTAGAAAGAGAACATGTCTCAAATCATGAAGGAGAAACCTCAGATGGATGTTTCTCTCATGACACAAGACTAACGAACAACACAAAGACCTCTGGTTTCTAGACAGTGGATGCAACAATCACATGACAGGTAATAAATATTTACTTTCTTGCATGGATTCTTGTATTTCATCTGATATTACACTTGGGCATTGTTATCCCCACTTTTTAGGTATAATTAGGAGATCATGTCTCGAGGCCCACAGGTCCTACACATGGAGTACCAAGAGCAGGATTGACCTAAGCATGGCCCTAGAGGGCCCACCTTTTCTTTTCCATTGTCTTTGTCTTGTCAGCGGCAACAGCGTACATCACCATCGGCTTGGTCCTGTATCAGAAGAGGTTCTTGCTCCATGAGGTAATTGGTCCGGGTATCATGGTATGTGTCACTTTTGATCATTGAAACCTTTGAATATATGCATTTGATTCCTTTTATCTCTAACAACTGCTTGGATCTTACATTTTCCCACTTGACCATGTTTGGGGGGATTGACAAGGTACCCTAGAAACCCTATGTCTGTAGGTTTTGGTTTGCCACTGCGAGGATTTATGAAAATCCATCGTCCTCTCCCATCATACTACCACTTTTACTTCTTGTTTCCCGCTCATCTATCCCATTACCCTTGTCCAGTTATTGGGTTGATCTATTTTCAGGACTTCAACTTACCTCATGGGAAGAAGGGGCTAAAGGCCCAGAAGGTGAAAGCAAGATGGTAAAAGATAAAAGCCTAAGAATAAACTGTGAGATGCTTCGCCTAGGGATCCCGAGAAAGAAATAAAAAGATTCTCAGCAAGAAACAAGAGGGAGCCGAAAAAATAATAAAACAAGACCTAATCAGAGGATAGGGGGTCTCATCACGAGCCAACCTATTGGGTTCATGGGTACCTAGCAGTATGACATTGCCACCGGTTGGTTACCATGCTAGGGCAGTGACACTTGGTTGCATGGCCAAGGGAAAGGGGGTCTCATCACGAGCCAACCTTATCATCTCTGCGAAAGTATTTGTGGGTAACGATGTCAGCTCTGGTCACCATGCCAAGGTAGTGTCCCTGATTATCTTTTGAACAAAAAAAAATCAAATAAAAGAATAAAAAGAATACAAAGAATAAAGGCAAGAAAGGGCTTGGAAAAAATGCATCCATGACAGGGATAGCTCGCCTTCTACAAAGGCACCCATAGGTAACACGTTGCATCCTTGGCCCTCACTGCACCCACATGCTTGGACATCCCCTGACCACATCATCCACTTACATGGCTTGGATGAGGTCTCTCTGGAAACTTTCCTTTTTCTATGGACACTAGCCCAATAGGAAGCCTTGTCTTTTTTCCCAGACTTGTATTGTAGGCGTGTGTAACGACTTTGAGCTATTCATTGATGTATTAGGGATTTTATGCATGTGTTTAATAATATTAATGATGAAATGTGATTGGCATTGCTATGATCTCTGTGACTGATGATCCCATGGAGAGCATAGCCATTGATGTGCAGGACCATACCCGATGGACAGGTACCATTTTGACTGGTACAGATGGGGATATGATCAGTTCGGACCTCCATGGGGCTGAAGAGCCCATTAGATGGATTATGAGACCCCATCAGGGGGAAGAGACAGGAGAGAGGTTGATCAGAGTCTTTTTACCATAGAAGAAGAGGATGTCCCATTAGAGGCACCCCGACAGAGCTTGACCTAGGGGGTTTTCCCTTTTTTAGTGGAACATTGGCCTTGGAAGGCCTAGGACATCACCCATCATAACCATGATGTCATCCAGTAGTATGGACATTTTGGGAGGTAAATTGGGTTGTATTGGCACGTGGTGTAGGTTGGAGAAGCCCAAGGAGGGCTAATGTTTTGCTCCAGGATGCCCCATTTTCCCTAGAAGGGGCTAATGCCTCCCTTAGAGGCTATTCTTATCTCTTTATAGCTCAATTAGGGTTTTAATTTGACAATTAAATGTAAAACAATATGATTTTGATCATTTGGCCTTCTCGACCTTTTACCTGACCTAAAATGTAAAATTAGGTTAAGGTTTTGTATAAATGAGAGATTTTCACTCTCATTTTGACACAACAACTTACTCACTCATTTAGAGGTCTGAAATTTGCGCCCTATCTTGGGTATTTTGTTGGTTTAATGAGACACACTTATTGAAGGAAGACATTTCTTGGCATTTTATGGTGTTTCTCTTGAAGAAAGGTGTTACAACTAGGGTTTCATGGTTATTTCTTGATGAATTGTAAGTATTTTTTCTACAAAACTTCTTGATTGAATGGTTGTAGTCTCATTTTCTTACATCTATATATATTTTGCTGAATCAAAACCCTAGGTGACAAGCACACAAGTAGGTCCTTGTCTCAAGTCCCCTAAAAGAGAAACTTTTCATCCATTGAAGAAGGAAAGAGCCTAGCCGTTGCTACACTCTTCTCCTTTTTAACCCCTATTTCTAGTCGTACTTTCCAGAGGTCAAGAAGGAGGAGACATCCCAGGCCTAGGTTATCTACACCCAGGACCATTTTTCTTCTAGGATTTGATGATAGAGCCTTGTTGTAACAACACTCTCCCTCATTGCACTCTCTTGTCTTGATTTTATCCTTTATGCTAGGCATTTTTCCCAAGTCAACCTAAGGAAGGATGAGACAACATGAGGCCTTGCTTTAGCAACACCATAGTGAGCCTCTCTCCCCTAAGGTTTTGATTCTGAGGCTTTTCCATAGCATCACTTTAGAACTGTTCCCTCTAGTCCTTAGTCGTCCTCCTTCAACCCTTGCGTCCTCCACTAAATTGACTCCATTCTACCTTGGGGCACTGATCCTAAGACCTCAAACGTTGAAGTAGAACTTGATCTAAACTCTCTTAAAGATTTTGAATTGAAACCCTAACTACACTAACCCTAACTCTAGCTAACCCTACTAAACCTAAGTTGTTGATGTGATTATTGGATATTTCATCATTATTGCAGCAACGTTCATCTTGTGAGCAATTGAATGTGGTTTTAGGCATAAATTGAGTAAAGTGTTGGTTTATTACATTGAATTCCATATCGTTCTAGTATTTATTGGTGAAGTGACATTATTTTATTGCTATTTTGTAAACATTGACTTCATCAACATTTACTTTCAAATTGCTTACATTGAATATCAAATAGTCTTTGATATATATGAAGTACTAACCAAATCTTGCATATATCAGTTTATTGTTTCTTTGTTCTCGGGCAGGGATTCTACTTGGTTATCATTGTTAACTATAAGCTGGACTATCTTTTCTGGTGGTTATCTATGAAGGGGAAAACTTGTCATTATCTAATTATCCTTTAGCCTCTTCAAAACCCCAGGTCACTGGGGACGTCTCCCCTGGGCCTCACCTCCCTAAAGAGAAAGAACCTTCCCATTGTGGTGACATTGGGTGGGATAGGTTCCTGTTATGCCAGTTTGGCTTTCTACTTTATAACCTTTCTTCCTAGCTACAAACTGTGCGATAACATTTTGACACCGTTGTCGGGGAACACTGAGTCAATTCTCCTCAGCCGACAACTTTTCGGTAAGCCTTTCCTCAGAGACTCTTTTCTTACAAGCTTACCTGGCGACTCCACGAGGGTGTTTTCCCTTTTCTATGGTAGTTTCAAGTAAACTATCTAGCGACTCCACAACCCACAAAGAGGTTTAATAATCCTCCTTTGTATTTCAGAATGAAGCCTCCCAAGAACTCTCCTGTTGTCAAATCACTCTTCGGGAAAAGCCTTCCTTTAAGAATCATGTTTAGCTCTCAGACCGCTACAACGAACCCAGCCAATAATCAAAGACAATGGTAATCTACCCTTTTCAAACCGTTAGACATGTCAGCCATACCAGGCTACCTTAGGCAAATGCCACCTAAGTATGAGAAGTGGTTGCCTAAATTCACCGGTACTGATGCAATTAGTGCTGAAGAACACATGAGCAGCTTTTGGGCATTTTTTCAACTTCATCCCATTAGTGATGATGTTGAAGACTTGGTCATGAAGTTGTTCTCCGCTACTCTTTATGATGCCTCAAGGCATTGGTACCTGAGCCTCCTTGATGGAAGCAATAAAACCATGGATAGACTTAAAGGGGCCTTTCTCAAAAGATGGAGTATCAAAGAAGACCCTAACATGCTCCTCACCTGACTGAATAACCTTGAAAAATATGAAAATGAATCCATTTGAGAGTTCCATACTAGATTTGAGACTTTGTTGCAAAGGATCCCCACAAGCCATCATCTGAAAGATGATTACCTCGTCCACATTTACACCAGATCTTTCAATGGCCAAGTAGGGTATCTTCTCAGAGATAAAAACCCCCAATCCATTCAGGAAGCCCAAGAGCTCGCTACTAAAATAGAGGGAAACCTCCTTTCATCCAAGATTAATCATTTTGCTAATCTAAGGGGGAGAATAGACACCAAACCAAAAATAGTTCACAATGTTAAGCCTACGTCAGACCTATGTGCCAGTATCGCCAAGATGCAAGCCTCTATGGATGGTATCATAAAAAATAAAGAGAAAATGATGAGTAGGATTTTCAACTTGGAAATATCTCATACCCAAGCACCAAGGGTCCCGTACAAAGGGAAATTCCAGAAGAGGAGCCAATTTTACAAACCAAAGAATGAGCAAGAAGTTCCAAACACCTTGGCCCCTGCAAACGTTGTTGATGAAAATACTTGGTGCCTAGAATGCAGTGAAGCACATTGGGAGCATGAGTTCCTTTACAGTAATGGCCATCAACAAGTCAACAATATGGACCATTCCATGGAGTTTCCTCAAATAAATATCACCGATGCAGAACATCAGGAAGCCGTAAAAGAAGCAGTCAGGTCAGCAAGTATGGCGGTAATAAACAACCTAGACCGGGAATCATGAGAGAAGCTAAAGAAACAAGAATTTCAGGTGTACAGAAGAAAGATGTTGAACCAACCTACTGTTGACTAGACAAATCCCCCACCCTTGGAAATACTTCTTTCCAAGACATCCAAGGCTAGGAAGGTTGACCTAAACTTCAACTTCGAAGGGGCATTATCAAAAATGCATGTAAATGTTCCCCTCAGAGAAGCCATTAAGATATCGTCTATCAAAGAATGCTTTGACACTTTCTTTCTGGGATCAAATGAACCCATAGACCCCCCTATTATGTTGCAAGCCGATCATTTCAGGTTCCAATATGGTGAGAACCCTCCCTTCTTCATGAATTTAATGATGAACAACAAAAGCCTCAACAATTGCATGTTAGATACAAGGGCAGGTGCCAACATGATGTCACTTAAAGTCATGCGATGAATGGGTTTAAAGGTCACACGGCCTTACAGGAATGCATGTGGTTTCGAATCTAAATCCATAACCACGCGCGGGGTAGTTAAGAATGTGGAAGTTTTCCTTAAGGAGTACCCCAAGAAATTAGTCCACAATGACATTGTGGTAGTTGATGTCCTTGATGTGTGGGGAATGTTGTTATCTAGGAAATGTGTTGCAATGTTGGGTGGCACTCTTGAGATGGACCTCACGTTTTTTAAATTGCCTTTAAAAAATGGAACAATAGGATGTCTCCTAAATGTGCCAATAACCGAAGACCATGTGCAAGATATTATTTACCCCATTAACAATGACAAGGCACAAGACGAGATGATACAAACTCTTCAAAAGTATTCTCCAGAAGATATTCCCTTTGCAACGAAAGAGTACTTTGATCAGATCAAATGGCCCAAGAAATAAGAATACCAACAACTCCTAGATGAATTCAAGAACAAAGAGATTGGGACGGTGAAGATATTAAAGAAAGTTGAAGATGACTTACAAATATGCCCATCCCAATAGGAAGTGTTTATAGCAGAAGCCCACCCTCCTCCCTCAACACAATACACCAGGGTTGTCCAAGGGATGACCAAATAAAAATTCAGAAAGTACAAGGAAGGAGACATGGTGTGGATGTGGGATACCCAGAAAGGAGAGACAACTAATGTAAAGGGAAGCGCTCAGTCATGGCTCAGACCCTTCAAGGTTGGAATGGAATCAATTGACGACTCATATTACTTGTCCACTTTAGAGGGGAGAAGGCGCCCATTACCTATCATCAAACACCTCCTCAAACCACACCAAGGTGGGGGCACCTGACTTCATAGGTAAGTGCAGGTAAGTAGGCATTTTGTATTCGTGTACTATACCATTTTCATTTCATGTTAGTTTGCTTTCACATNTATATATATATATATATATATATATATATATATATGTTGGGGTGGCATTACCGCCCCAAATTTTGTTACTGATACTCCTATCGAGATTGATCAGGTCTACAGGTTATGTCAGAGATGTTGAGGTTCTCATGCGATCTACAGTGAGCACATGTCCCTGAGCTGGAGCCAGATGTTATCCCCACTTTTTAGGGATAACTAGGAGATCATGTCTCAAGGCCCACAGGTCCTAGACATGGAGTGTCCAGAGAAGCATTGACCTGAGCATGGCCCTGGAGGGCCCACATTTTCTTCTTCCATTGTCTTTATCTTGTCAGCAACAATAGTGTCCATCACCATCGGCTTGGTCCTGTATCAGAAGAGGTTCTTTCTCCATTAGGTAATTGGTCTAGGTATCATGGTATGTGTCACCTTTTATCATTGAAACCTTTGAATATATGCATTTGATTCCTTTTATCTCTAACAAATGCTTGGATCTTACATTTTCCCACTTGACCATGTTTGGCGGGATTGACAGGGTGCCCTAGCAAGCCTGTGTCTGTAGGTTTTGGTTTGCCACTGGGAGGATTTCTGAAAAGACATCATCCACTCCCATCATACTACCACTTTTACATCTTGTTTCCCACTCATCTATCCCATTACCCTTGTCTGGGCATTGGTTTGACCTATTTTCAAGACCACACCTTACCTCGTGGGAAGAAGGGGCTAAAGGCCCAGAATGTAAAAGCAAGCTGGTAAAATATAAAAGCCTAAGAATAAACCGTGAGATGCTTCACCTAGGGATCCCTAGAAAGCAATAAAAAGCTTCTCAGCAAGAAACAAGAGGGAGCCAAAAAAATAATAAAACAAGACCTAATTAGAGGATAGGGGGTATCATCACGAGCTAGCCTATTAGGTTCATGGGTACCTAGAAGTATGACATTGCCACCAGCTGGTTATCATGCCAGGGAAGTGACTCTTGGTTGCATGGCCAGGGGAAAGGGGGTCTCATCACGAGCCATCCTTCTCATCTATGTGAAAGTACATGTGGGTAATGCTGTCATCTTTGGTCACCATGCCAAGGCGGTGTCCCCTGATTAGCTTTTGAACAAAAAAAAATCAAATAAAAGAATAAAAGGAATGTAACGACCCTAGTTGGATAAATGATTAAGAATTATAAAGTCAAAATTAATTAGGGGATTAATTGTCTTAACAAGGTATTAAACAAAGCTTGATCTAATGATATTAATTAAGTAAGTTATTAATTAATTAAAGGTGATAATTGTGATTAATTAATTAATAATTTAACTATAGATTACCTTTGATGACATGAGTAATAAATTTAAGATATTAATAATATATGTTATAAATGGTTATGTACCCAATAAGGGATAACCTGTTAGTCCCGAGAAGATAAAACATTAATGGAAGGATCAGGGATGGGGACAAGGGCAGGTAAGGGGGTAAAGGCAGGAGTCGGTGTAGTAGGGATAAGGGAGGAAGGAAGGTTTACGTGAGGGGAGACGGAGGATGGATTCAGGGAGGACTGTGAGATTTGCAGGGAGAAGTAGAGTTCTGGTTGTGGCACTTTTGATCAGTTGAGGCACCGGGTTGCTGGAGATTTTGGGCACGGGGGCCAGGATATCCATAGATATCCTGGAGCTAGGTAGTTTTCCTAGTTGGCAGGGAGGACAGTAGGTTTGGGCAATTATTCTTTGTTTGTGTCTTGGTTGGTATGTGTATCAGGTAGCAGGAAGGCAACAACAAGGCAGGAAGGCAACAAAAATTAGCATCAGAACCAGGTAATTTGTTAAACTATGTGTTTATTTCATTTTGCCATGAAATCATTATTCATTGATAAATTTAAGTTACTGAAGTTGCTATTATGAATATTGTTGTTATGTTAGGAAGTTATTATCTCAGTTCATGAAATAAATTGTTTATGGAAGTAAATGGTGTTTAGAAATATTTGGTTGTTACAAGGAATACAAAGAATAAAGGCAAGAAAGGGCTTGGAAAAAATGCATCCATGACAGGGACAACTCACCTTCTACAAAGGCACCCACAGGTAACATGTTTCATCCTTGTCTCTTACTGCATCCACATGCTTGGACATCCACTGACCACATCATCCACTTACATGGCTTGGATGAGGTCTCTCGAGGAACTTTTCTTTTTCTGTGGACACTAGCCCAATAGGAAGCCTTGTCCTTTTTCCAAGACTTGTATTGTAGGTTTGTGTAATGTCTTTGAGCTATTGATTGATGTATTAGGGATTTTATGCATGTGTTTAATAATATTAATGATGAAATGTGATTGGCATTGCTATGATCCCTGTGACTGATGAGCCCATGGAGGGCGTAGCCATTGATATGCAGGACCATACCCGACGGGCAGATACCATTTGGACCGGTACACATGGGGAGATGACCATTTTGGACCTCCATGGGGCTAAAGAGCCCATCAGATGGATGTTGAGACCCCATCAGGGGGCAGATACAGGATATAGGTTGATCAGAGTCTTTTCACTAGAGAAGAAGAGGACGTCCCATCAGAGGCACCCCGATAGAGCTTGACCTAGGAGGTTTGCCCTTTTTCAATGGAAAGTTGGCCTTGTAAGGCCTAGGATGTCACCCATCATAGCCATGATGTCATCCAGTAGTATGGACATTTTGGGAGGCAAAATGGGTTGTATTGGCACATGTGGTAGGTTGGAGAATCCCAAGGAGGGCTAACGTTTTGCTCCAGGATACCCAATTGCCCTAGAAGGGGCTAACGCCTCCCTTAGAGGGGATTCTTATCTCTTTATAGCTCAATTAGGGTTTTAATTTGACAATTTAATGTAAAACAATATGATTTTGATAATTTGGCCTTGTCGGCCTTTTACCTGACATAAAATATAAAATTAGGTCAAGGTTTTGTATAAATGAGATATTTTCACTCTCATTTTGACACAACAACTTACTCACTCATTTGGAGGTCTGAAATTTTCACCCTATCTTGGGTATTTTGCTAGTTTAGTGAGGCGTACTTGTTGAAGGAAGAAATTTCTTGGCATTTTATGGTGTTTCTCTTGAAGGAAGGTGTTACAACTAGGGTTTGCATGGTTATTTCTTGATGAATTGTAAGTATTTTTTCTGCAAAACTTCTTGATTGAATGGTTGTAGTTTTATTTTATTACATGTATTTATAATTTGTTGAATCAAAACCCTAGGTGACAAGCACACAAGGAGGTCCTTGTCTCAAGTCCCCTAAAAGAGAAACTTTTCAGCCATTAAAGAAGGAAAGAGCCTAGCCTTTGCTACACTCTTCTCCTTTTCTTCCCCTATTTATAGCCATACTTTCCAGAGGTCAAGAAGGAGGAGACATCCCAGGCCTAGGTTATATACACCTAGGGTCATTTTTATTCTAGGTTTTGATGATAGACCCTTGCTGTATAAACACTCTCCCTCATTGCACTCTCTTGTCCTGATTTTATCCGTTATGCTAGCCATTTTTTCCAAGTCAACCTAAGGAAGGAGGAGAGAGCACGAGGCCTTGATTTAGCAACTCCGAAGTGAGTCTCTCTCCCATAGGATTTTGATTCTAAGGCTCTACCATAGAAACACTTTAGAACTCTTCCCTCTAGTCCTTAGCCATCCTCCTTCAACCCTTGCATCCTCCACTAAATTGACTCCATTCTACCCTAGGGCACTAATCCTAAGACCTCAAATGTTGAAGTAGAACTTGATCTAAACTCTCTCAAATATTTTGAATTGAAACCCTAACTACACTAACCCTAACTCTAGATAACCCTACTAACCCTAAGTTGTTGACGTCGTTATTGGATATTTCATCATTATTACAACAATGTTTCATCTTGTGAGCAATTGAATGTGGTTTTAGGCATAAATTGAGTAAAGTGTTGGTTTATTACATTGAATGTCATATTGTTATAGTATTTATTGGTGAAGTGACATTATTTTATTGCTATTTTGTAAACATTGACTTCGTCAACATTTAATTTCAAATTGCTTACATTGAATATAAGATAGTCTTTGATATATATGAAGTACTAACCAAAGCCTGCATATATCAATTTATTGTCGCTTTGTTCTCGGGCAGGGATTCTACTTGGTTATCATTGTTGCCTATAAGTCAGACTATCTTTTCTGGTGGTGATCTATGAAGGGGGAAACTTGTCATTATCTGATTATCCTTTAGCCTCTTCAAAACCCCAGGTCACCGGGGACGTCTCCCTTGGACCTCATCTCCCTAAAGAGAAAGAACCTCCCCATCATGGTGACATTGGGTGGGATATGTTCTTCTTACGCCATTTTGGCCTTTTACTTTATAGCCTTTCTTCCTAGCTACAAACTGTGCGATAACAGACCTGACTCTTTAGTCAAATTTCAAGGCAAAGGAACTGTACCTATTCTCACTAAAAAAGATGTAAAGAAATACATACATGATGTCTATCACGTTCCATATTTGAAACATAATTTCATAAGTGTAGGACAACTAGTTAGCATGGCTATAATGTACTTTTTGAAGGAACATCATGTAGGATATATGACAAACCTCCTAGCAAAAAATTGATTTATGAAATCCACATGACTAGGAATAGAATGTTTCCCCTGACCCTTAGATTTGCGAATCTGACCCAAACCTATGCACAAAGTGAATCCACCCCCAATGAAACTATGACTTGGCATACAATATTTGGACATCTAACCTTTCAGAGTCTAAGTCCCCTGTAGAAGCACTCCATGGTCAAATTTCTACCTATATTCAAAGAGAAAAATTCCCCATTTGAGTCTTGCATTCTTGGAAAACATAAGAGAACTAGTTTTCCATAGTCCTCCACTCAATCCAAACAACTCTTAGAGCTGGTTCACACTGACCTATGTGTACCAATGCAGACAAATTCAATAGGTGGTAGATTTTATTTTCTAACATTGATTGATGATTTTTGCAAGAAAATATGGATCTATTTCCTCATACACAAGTCTGAAACCTTTGCAAAGTTCAAGGAGTTCAAGGCTGAAGATGAAAAATAGAGTGAGAAATATGTAAAGTTACTCAGGTCATATGGAGGAGGAGAATATTGTTCAAAAGAATTTTTAAATTTCTGCAAAGAACAAGGCATAATCATGCAAACCACAAATAGGTACACTCCACAGCAAAATGGAGTTGCCAAGAGGAAAAACTAGATTATAATGAACATAGAAAGGATCCTTCTCAGAGAGAAATGTTTGTCAAATTTATTTTGGGCTAAAGTTGTAGCATGTTCATTTTATCTCCTGAATAGATCCCCAACTTCTAGTGTCAGGATGAAGGTCCCTCAAGAAGCATGGAGTGGGACAAAACTGAATGTTTCTCATCTTAGTGTTGTACACACCGACCACACTGAGAGGGGGGGTGAATCAGTGTAGGGATATTTTTCAAATTCCCTTCACAAAACTCCTTAGTTAGAAATAACCATTTACTCATTACTTATTGATGTCATTTATAACCAGTTAAATGTGAACATGCATCAGAAACATATACCAGCAACATATATCATCAATATGTCATCACCACAAGTAACACAAAGAACACAAGATGTATGTACAATTTTTGTTTTATTACGGACTACAATCCTTGGGTTATCAACAACAACTGAATAGAGTTACAACTCCATAAGAGCACCATCTCTACAATTCAAGTCTCATCTTACGCAACTCAGCATCAACTGAGAAGAGGAATTAATCCTCAAAAGATACCAATTTGTCAACAGGTACGCGACCTGTCAATAGTGCAGCATGCGTATGTACGTGCCCTACTAGTAGTATAGCTTGTGTATGTACGTGGCCTGTCTGTACGACAACATGTGTGTGCCTTCTGAACAACTAGGGTTTTTCTCTCCATGAAAAACTCAGATCCTCTGTAGCCTTCAATCATATTCACTTATGTATTTCACTGTCCAATCTGAACCATAACCAATCACAACACATCTATGCTCTCCGACAACTTACTCATGCTCCTCAACTATACAATATGAATGATACTCAATTATGTATAAGCAACTAGTATACTATGACAATCATATCAATACTAAACCATAAGAGTGTTTCTCACTCTATCAATCAACCAACATAATCATATCACAATAGCCATACCAAGAATTCCTTAAGAATCCACCATACAATAAGCAAGAGTATCCATCAAGACAACTATGTAACCATACCAGAGTTTCTCTGCCAGATCTGAGCCCATAGAATGCAGATCTGGAAATTGCTTCATCCTTCAAGAACCTAACACATCTCACACTCAAGTCTTCATGACTTCATCCAACTATATGCGCTTTGCCTTCCTTCATCCCATGTGTGTACACATCCTCCCTCACTATAGCCCACGTATTTATTCTCTCTGGTCCACTGTTGCTCTCATACTCCTTCAAAAACTAGGGTTTCTGAACTTCTGAAACTTTCACCGTCAAGATCTCAGACTTATGAAAACTTTGACGAGTCCATGAGATCCTCTAGAATCTCTCTCTCTCAGAATAGATCCTCAATATATGCTCAAGAGATATGATGCAGACCCCCTATCCCTCCTAAGGATTGCGTGACCTCCCGGTCATGATCTTCTGATTTCGGAACCGAAATGGCTCTTCTGGTTCCGAGTTGGAACCCCCCTCTTCTAATCCACAGGTCCTTATATGAGTTTTTCCCATGCAAATCAACACTACACGTAAAGCCCCACTCCACGTGACCACAGGCGCGATCACAAGCCTAGCCTAAAAGGTACGTCCCGTTTCGCGACCCTAAGCTTGCCAGTATGACAAGTCCTTACCTCCTCCAAGTCTCGAAACACCGATGAGGGCTAACGGAGGTTAGCTCCTCCCTTTTCCCAAATCACATGACCACACACCCATGACCACAAGATTTACCATGAAAGCACATTAGGGTTCACAGTATCGGGACCTGTGATACAAGGTGCCTGACCCCTCCAAGTCTCGAACATCGAAATAACAATGACACGAGATCTATGGCTCAAGTCTCTCGTGGACCTACGACTACGGTTATTTTATCATTTCACATTTCACGACTTTTCCCTACACGAAATCTGTTCTCTCCTCTACCCGGTCGTCGAAATCCTGAAACACTCCCTCATTGCGGATCGACAGCTCTAAGACTCTAGAGATCCGATGGTCCTGATCTCATCTTGGCGAATCGCTATTTCGGGGTTCAGGGTTTTGGGATTCAAGGACCTCTGTCCCCCCCCAACTCACGATAGCCGATATCACAAAATGGACCAATGGTCTAGATCTATTGGGAATCGACTACTATTATTCCTCCTGAGGGTCGAGCATTGAAAGGTCTCTTTGTTAACCTCCCCCACAGCTCCGCTTGATCCAACGGCTCGCGTAATTTTCTGACTCTCCCTGTAAACTCTCCACCATCAATTCAAACTTTTGTGGATTTCCCTCCTGGACATACACAGTGTCAAAGCTTGCATATTTTTCTCGAATCAGATGGTCATCGACCTTCTTCCATGATATGACGGCCAACAACGCTCTTCTTCCTGAGCTTTTAATGTCCCCAGTTTAGAACATTTTCTAAGTCCTTGAAGGTTCCAACCTTTGCTTACCCCGAGAAATGGGTTCCTGGATCTCGATAAAACTTTCCCAAAGTGTTATTCCTCATGAGCTTCATCTGGTTCAGACTTCGATTTCCCACGCACTCCTTGCGTATAAGGGATTTCGATAACTCAGATCCATGGGATTTCTCACAGAGAAATTCCCCCCCGATTTCCTTGTGTTCCTCTCTGGCTCGATGCACACCTTACGGAGCTTCAAATGAAGAGAAACAATTGAAACTGGAACACTAACATGCACAGTTCCATTCACTTGTTCATGAAAACAGAAATGACAGGAAAACACACACATTCCACACACCATACATTTGGATCAATTTTTCCTTCTGTTATCTTCATAAGTGTCGAAATGGCTACAAAATACATTCAAATTACAGTAACTCAAAAACTGAGATCTCTTTCTAACTCGCAGTTCTCTTACAACTAGTTTCTCTATATATTGTTGCTCCCCCAACTGGGCATACAAAATTCTACTTAACTTAAAAATATTTCTAGGGTTTCCCTTGCCTATTTACATACTCTAAAATTCATCCTACGCTATCTTAGTTCATTCGCATTCTAGAGCCATAGTGGAAACTCCTTCTCTATTTATGATTTTCAAAATGGGCCTCAAAGGGTAAAATTCCACACTGGTTCAAGTGTGCCTCCAAAGGAAAATTTCAGTGCTGAGTTAAGGCGGATTTCAAAATTGGTTACAATAGCCAACATTGAAGTTCTAGAAGAACTCTCACGTGTTGAGTGGTCCTGCCTTTGCATTCTTGCCAATGATGCTCCTGCATCATATTCTCCTTGACAAAATTTCATGGACTCCTATCCATGAGCTCCTTTATTGATTTTCCCTGCTTCTAGATAGTAGCCTCGTTTTCCCAACTAGCATCTTCGATTGGGTGTCCCTTACATTTCAACAGATACTCAAAATAGGTTTTCATTCTAGTCTTCTTGCTAATCCTATGATCAACAATTTTCTCCATCTGCGACTTTTCTGCCATAGGCATCTGTTTCTCCCACTGAATCTTTCCTTGAGCTTCTGACCCTTCTGTGTCATCTTTCCTGTAAGGATACAGGTTTGAAACATTGAATATGGGTGAAATTCCCACACCATATGGAAGCTCAATCTCATAGGTGTTTGCATCAAACTTCCTCAAGATCTTACAGGGTCCTATCTTTTTCATCTTCAACTTGTTGTATGTTCCCCTAGAGAACCTTTCCTTCCTAAGATGTGCTAAAACCTGATCTCCTACTTCAAATTGAAGTTCCCTGCGATGTTGATCAGCTATGTCCCTTGATATGGCTATAGATTTTCTCCATCTCTGCAGCAAAATCCTCTGCTCCAGCACTCCTGATCTCACCATGTTCCAAGTCTCTCAACTCAGATACTCCCCTTAGTTGCATTCCATATAGTATTTGGAATGGGATCCTTCTAGTGCTCCTGTTTGGTGAATCATTGTATGAAAATTTTTCTTTTGGAAGAATATGATCCCATTGGTTATGATGTTTAGTAACTAGACTCCTTAATAAATTCCCCAAACTTCTATTTACCACTTCAGCCTGCCCATCTGTCTGAGGGTGATAAGTTGAGATGAAGGACAAATTCGTCCCCATATTTGTTAAGCCCTAATATTGGCTCATTACCCCTTAATTGGGGCATATTATATTAGTAATGTTATTTTATTTATGTCGGATTTAGGCCATTAGTTGTAATTAT